>WBMY01005593.1:111549-166285 GCA_013397315.1 Donacobius atricapilla
GGGAGAGGCAATGCTGTCACCTGCCCGTGACACCACCGCTGCTCCGCGCCCGGCCCTGCCCCGGCGCTCACCGGCTGCCGGCGGGGATCAGCCAGATCCATCTTGTTCAGCACCAGGACGTGAGGGCGGATGCCCAGCGCCTCCCTGCAGCGCGGGGTTACGGCCCGACAGCGGAATGTGGCTGCGCTAAGGACAGTGACTGGGAGCGCGCACAGGAAGGGGAGCGGGGAGGGACAAGGGTGGTCTGGAGGGACAAGGGAGAGGGTTCTCCGGCAGCTGTGGAGGATATTCGAGCGTCGTGCACCTCCACGAGGCAGTCGGCGCGGCGCAGCGCCAGGCGCATCTGCCGCAGGCCTGCAGCGCACAGCACAGCGCGGCGTGAGCGCGCAGCGGGCGCTCCAAGGGGGACGAACTCGACCCGCCGCGCTGCCGCCCCTCACCTTTCGCCATGTGCCGCGGGAACCAAGAGGCCACATCGCGGCCGCCGAAGTCGAAGCGCTCCCGGAAAGCTCCCGGGCCCGGGCCCGTCCCCGCCGCCCTCAGCGCTGCCCACACCCGCATGGCTGCGGCGCGCCCGCGCGTCACTTCCGGCGCGACCGGAAGTGGCCTCAGGAACAGCNAGGAGCCGCCTGTCCACGACTTTTATGGAAATGCTCCCACAACCCCCGTGGAGCTCGGCAGGTGACCTGAGCATCGGTGACCCCCGCAAAGGGTCAGCGGTGCCGCCTCCCTGTGCTCCCGCCGGCCTGTCCCCAGCCCTGTCTGCCCGTTTGTCCCCGCGGCACCCCCTGGGGCTGAGTCCTCACCCGGGGGTCCCGGGGGTCCTCGGGCAGGGGCTGTGCGAGCACATCGATGTCGTCCCCCGAGCTGCCGACGGCCACGTAGCTGTAGGAGCCGCGGGTGTAGGGAGCGCTGTGCCAGCGGGACCGGAGCACGCTCCTGGGCGCGGGCAGGTTCGCATTCCCTGCGGACGGGGGTCAGGGTTAGGACGGATCGGGCAATCCCCCGGGGCGGTGGGCGGGCGGGGAGGGCGGGGCAGGCACCTGTCATGGTGCGCAGGACGCGGGTCATGGCGCTGAGCACCTCGGCGTCGCTCAGCGTCTCCATGTACTCCGACTCCTTCCCCGCGATGAAGCCGCACAGGACGTGCCCGTGCCTGGGGCGGGAATGCGGGGCTGAGAGCTGCTGCCCCTCCCCGTGCCCACCATCCCCNCCCCGAGGAGGATTCCCCAAATCCCAGCCACCTACTGCTCTGGCGGCTGCAGCACCACGAATCCGATGAGCTTCTTGAACCAGCTAGTCTCCAGGTCAGCGCTGGGCTCCTCCAGGGGCGACTCATCCTCCCACACCACTTCCAGGAGCTGCTGCTCGGGCTCCCAGAAGGGCTGCTCGAACTCCAGGAAGATCTTGTTGTTGGTGCCAAATCCCAGGTTGCGAATGGCCTGTGCTTTCCGCTCGGGAAGGGGAGGCTGGAAGAATTCCTGGTGGCGTTCCTTGAGGAAACCTGCAGCCACGAGTTTGGGCAGGCAACGGGGCAGCTCTCAGCTGGGCTCCTAAACGGTGTCTGAGATGCTCCGACCTACCCCAACCCCTTTCCAACCTCTTCCCAGTGGGAGAGGGGAGGCTGGGAAGGGGTTTAGGCAATCCCTCCCCTCCACTTGCCCATCTCCAGCCGTGCCAGCTGGTCGGAGGGGACGGGCAGGGCAAGGGGAGGTGTCGGTGTCCTCACCCAGCGGGACAGTGATGATGACGTGGTCAGCAAGGAAGACGTCTCCGTCCTCGCACTCCACCCGCACGGGGAAAACCCTGGCATCGTCCCCTTCCTCACGGAAGGACCCTTGCCACTGGATGGTCCTCACTGCCTTGTTGAACAGGACGGTGCCCTCGGGCAGATCCAAGAGCAGGCGCTGGGCCAAGCTGCTGTAGCCACTGTGGGAGGAGCCAGCGCTGGGGACGGGGCGGCCCCTGGAGCGCTCCTCCGTGTCCCGCTCCGGAGCCCCGCGCTTACCCTGGGAAGGTGCAGTCCAGGCCGGGCAGCGACACGTACTCCCCGAAGGGCTCCAGGCCCACCAGGTCCATGCTGTGGGTCCCGCTGATGCAGCACTCCAGCTTGAGGCAGGCGGCGAGCACGGCCAGCTGGAGCTGCCGGCCATCCTCCTGGCCGCCCGCCATCGTGGGCACCGTCCGGGCGATCTCTGCCCGCACGTACTGGCCCACGCTGGGCCACGGCGGCTCCTTGGAGCCCTGGAAAGCGCGGGTGGAGGCCAGGAGGGTGTAGAAGAGGTCGCGGGCTTCGCGCACTGCCTTGGGATTCAGCACCTTCCCCGAGCTGCCGTAGGTGACGGAGGGCAGCGGGGGGTGGCCCCCCGCTTCCACCTGCTGGTTCTCCTCCCGGGCGGCCTCCGGGCCCAGCAGGCCGTAGCGGGAGGCCAGGCAGAACACGGGATTTCCCGGCGAGGGGCCGTGGATCCAGTGTGCCCCCATCTCCGCCAGCCCCGACGCTGCCGGGAGGGAGGGAGGGAGGGAGAGCGGGTCACCCCGAGCCGTGCCCGTGCAGAAGCCCTCGGGGCGCGGCGGGACCCCCGNGATGCCCGTGGGTCCCGCTGCAGTGATGAACCAGCTGCCTGCACCCATGGGAGGCAGGAGAAGGCCGGGATGGGAGAGGGGACCCCTCGTGGAGTAGGGGCAGCCCTGGGACCACCTCCCCAGCCTCCTCCTCTCGCCATTCTGCTCCCGCTCACTCACCTCGCACCGTGGCCGGCCAGCCTGGCAAGGTGGAGCAGCAGTGGATGCCCATCGTCCCGCGGTCCCCCCCACCCGCGATTCCCAAACCTTCGTGGATACAATAAGACTGCACTCCCAAAGCCGTCTGGTGGTTTGTGGGTTTTTTTGCCAGCGAGCGTTCCTGCCGCCTGCCCAGGGGTGGGGTAGGGTACTGGGATGTACTGGGATATTCCCAGTGGGACCCTTGGAGAACCCACTGTGCCACCCAGCTCTACCAGCTGTCTATGGGGTTACTGTGTCCCTGCAGGCCCTAGCAGCTGCCCAGAAGATATTCACATGCAAGGAAGAGATGGGGGTGTCAAAGCACAGGCTCCGAAAATCCCCTCTGAATATTTATTTTGGAGGGATTTCTTCCACCTCCAGGTTTGCAGCAAGCAGCACAGTGGGACAGGCAGGGGACATCAGCCTGGCAGCAGCTTCCTGGGGGGACGATGGCCCTGCAAGCCAGCCCAGAGCATTTGGGGTCACCAGCTCCCGGGGATGAGGGATGATCATTTCCAGTGTCTTGGTGCTGAGCCAAGCAGCCGTTCCTGGGGACCTCTGGCCCCTGAGTGCCAGCCCAAACCATGCAGGCAGGTGCCTGGCTTGGCCCAGATGGAGACCTTCCACTTGCATGGGGACTTGTCTTGGGGAAAAAGGACTCTCCAAATGCAACCTGAACCCCCCTGGGCTGCAATCTGGGGGCAGAACCCCTCGTTGTGTCACCTGTTGCTGCTGCCAAGAAGGGTTTGGCCTCACCCATCCCCTCCACTGCTTTGTGTGCCACGGCTGGGGGGCTGCTCTCAGCCTGCCCCACAGCAGACTCAACAGGCCCAGCTCCCTGCCGCCTCCTCATAGGCCTGTTGCTCTAATCCACAACCCACTGGGCAGCCACTGTGGGGTCATGGCAGGGTCCCCATGTCCCCCTGGCACAGCTCAGGGTCAGCACCATCATGTTAGGGCTCTTTCAGCAGGGCTGGTGGCTCCTGCCTGCTCCAGTGCCTCGGCTGACCCCGGTGCTGCCCTCCCAGCACGGTGCCACCGGTGCCTGAGGAGCTCCCAAGCGAGGAGGAGAGACCCAAACAACCAAAGGATGCATGGAAAGCACCATCACCACAAGCGTGTCAGGCCAGCAGGAAGGAGGGGACAGCAGGGAGTGTCCCACCCCCTCCTTGGGCTGTCTCAGCTGAGGGACAGGGGCCAGGCCACCGGCAGTGCCCCCGGGAGCTGCCGCTCTACCGGGACCCCTCCATCAGCTTCAGGATGCTGCTGTAGAGGCGCCCAGGGGCGTCCAGGCCCCAGACAAAGTCCCAGTGGTTCCAGTCGGGGATGTGGGTGTAGGTGACCAGGTGGGTGATGCGGGGCAGCAGCAGGAGGACGTCCCTCCTGTCAGCTGCCCAGTCCTGCCCTCCTGACCACACCGCGGTGGGCACCGGCATCTCCTCCACGTGGTACAAGGGCGGTGTGTCCTGGAGGGACACAGAGGGCTCTCAGCTGGTCAATCCCTGCAAGCCATTCTGTCCCTGCACCGCCCTGGATAGACCCCCAGCATCTCCAGCTGCCAGCACTGCCAATGCAGCTCCTACCTGGTGGTACCTGGCTGGGTTCTCACTGCCGTAGTCAAAGGCCTTGAATTCTCCCGATTTTATCACCTAGGAAGAGAGGATGGGTCTGCTGTTGGAGCCCAGCGACTGCTACTGCGTGGGTCTCTCATCTCCCAGCCCCCTGGAGGCACCCATCATGAGAGGGTGCTCAGAAAGGGTTTGTGTAAATCCCTGCCCTCATCTGCCCATCTCCAACTGTGCCAGCTGGCTGGGGACAGGCAGCGCAAGGAAAGGTGTTGGCATCCTCACCCATGGGACGTTGCAGGAGGAGATGGCATCCCTGCAAAGCCAAGCTTTCTACCTTTTTTTAACAGGGTGTTTTTTTTGACCTCTGGCTCCATGCCTGTCCCTAGCCAGCGGTTGACAAGCCAAGGTGTTGTACGTGACTTCTTGGCTGCCCAGAGCCACGCTCTTCCCTCAGAAATCCTGCTCACCACCAGCTGTGTATGCAGGGTGCTGCTGGAGTTCCTTCAACAACCTGATCATCCTTTTCCAGCTTCCATTACCTGTAATTTGGCTCTGCAAGGAGGCACATGGGTGGGGTTCTCCAGTTTGACCCCATTTCCAGCAGGGCCAGTGCTGAAGCTGCAGAATCAATCTCCAGGGTTGTCCAGGACCCCTTTGGACAGGGGGAGATGTTGGGTCCCCCTTTTCCTCCTCATCCAGTTCCCCCAGCCTCTCCTTGGGCTTCCACCCACCAGCACCATGGTGTCCCCAAGTTCTGCTTTGGTGACTCCTGGGGGGACCAAACTGGGGGTCTCAGCATCCTTCTGTGACCTCCCCCTCCTGTCCCTTGTCCTGCCTGGCACAGCCCAGGGCACACACTGTGGTGTCTCCGGGTCCCCAGAGGCACCACGGCAGCTCATCCTGCAGCCAGCACCTCTTCTGATTTCTTGCCTTTATTTTCTCAGGAGCTGCCAATGTCTGAGATCCCTGAACTCTCATGTCTGGCACAGCAGGCTCTCAGTGACGGGACCATCCCAGGGGTGAAGCCCTGTGAGTGTCAGGGATCCTACCTGGGCCCAGTGGATGATGTTTTTGACAGAAGTGCCATCCGGATAGTGGGATGTGTAAACATCCAGCCGTGTCTGCAAGGAAACATATCCCAGCTATTGTTGCTTTCCAGCAGATGGAAGCGGAGTGGCAGCTGCCAGGTGTTTCCCAGAGCAGCCACTGCTGAGTCACACTGCCTGAAGAGCTGGACCAGGTTCAGGAACATAAATTTCATTAAAAACTAATTGCTGTGGGGCAGCATTGGGAGGAGAGAGATGGGGATGAAGGATGAGCTCTGTGAACCACTGTACTTGGGCTCAGGGACTGTGCTCAAGGCCTCAGGGACAGCCTGAGGTCACCCAAGTCAGAGCAGGGGGCTGCCCCACAGGGTGCTTGCAGTGACAGGCAGCCCTAGTGCAGAGGTGTTGTCGAGGGCCGCCTGACCACTGACATTTACCCAGCAGAGCCTGGGGGCTTTTCCTGTCCCAGGAGGAAATATCACCTGGCAGAGGGACAAGTGCTGCCCATGCAGGGTCTGCTTGCTGCGAGCCCTGGGGGCAAGTGGCTGTAGCAGGCTGGGCAGGGTGGTGGCAGAACAGCAGCCCTTGTCCCCACTGCAATGGCACACCCACCATGTTGAGGTTCTTCTCGTTGTAGCCACCCAGGAGGAAGAAGAGGTTGGCACAGGGCCTGTGCAGCAGCGTGTGCCTGCACAGCTCTGGGAGAAAGTGCCACATCTTCCTTATCCGCAGGGACGCGTCCGTTCTGCCGAGCAGCAGCTGTGGGAGCAAAGGGCGACATGCATTTCCTGCTTTTCCCTCCCTGCAGCCCAGCCCCTGGACTGTCCCACCAGCCAGGCAGGAAAGGGAATATCCAGGGGTCAAGCCTACTGCCCCCCGGCCCCACAGGGATGTGTACAGCTCAGTGCAGGGGTTGATGCTGACTGAACACACACCAGGGAAATCAATAGTCACAACTCTCCTCTTCCCCCACCTCCCCCCAAGCATTAATCTGGTTTTCATGGAATCAACACGGCAAAGCTGCTCTTTTCCAGGTGTTTTGCCTAGGGCCCCTGCAAGTGCCCCCACGTAAAGACCACATTTATCCTACGGGTGGAAATAAGACATGCACTCAACAAGGCCATCCGGGACTGTACGTGCACCCGAATTGTGTCTAATAAATCAGCAGGAATTAACTGTTTTCTGCTGCATACGAGAGCCCCAGGGGCTGTGTTTGGACATGATCCCTTCTCTAGAACCAGTCAGTTTTGGGGCAGAAAGGCATGGAGTAATCCCTTACCGGAATCATCTTGAGCTTGTTGTCCAGGAGGAGCTGCATCTTCAGGAGTGGACTTCTGGCATGCTTGGGTGCCACTACTGGAGCCAGGGCAAAAAACATTTTGACTTTCTGAGCCAGTTCGGGCATGGATGAAAACGCAATAAACGCTGAGAAAACAGAAAAACAACCTCAGACTTGCTCCATCTTTCCTCGGGTGCTTAATCCAAGGGTTCACTTGGACCCAGGTCTGCTTAATTAATTATCTCCACTTGGAAATCTGAGATCTCTTGCCACCTTCCTGCTAAATGTTGGCGCAAGAGATGCCCAAAGGGAGGCAACACCTTTATTCCTTTGGCTGATCGGGCGCTTCAGTGGTTGTCAAGCCCCTTTGCTTTCTGCTGACAAACACCAAAATGAAGTTTTTCAAGTCAAGGTGGTGGGTGACCTCTCAGAACGCACCAATTGTGCAGCCCTGGGAGTAGCCAACGTAGTGGAGCTGCTTCTGCCCCGTTTTCTGCAGCACAAAGTCGATGGCGGCCGGGAGGTCGTACATTGCCATCTCGTGGAAGCTGCAACACAGGAGAGGGATGTTGGCTATGAGGCAGCAACAGTGGGGCAAACGTACCTTGAGCTGCCTTGCATTGCCCAGCTTTACATCTGGGGCTGATTTTCCAGGAGAAAATTCCCGGCATGGATCCCTCCTGCCATGGCATCATCCTCCCCTGGAAGGGCTCAATCCTTCCACGGCCGTGGTGAGCAGTAAATAAAGTTGTGCAGAGCCTGGCCAGCATTCCAGTGCCCTACCCAGCCTCTCTGCAGACCCAGAGCTGGCTCCCACCAGGATTGCAGCAAAAGCTCTGCTCCTAGGGATGCTCTTTCCCAGAGGGAAGTGGAGCACCAGCTCCTGCCCATGTGGTTGTTGGTGGGACGTGGTGAAAGGCAGACCTGCTGTGTGAGGTTTTTCTAAAAGCCTGTTTATGAGCCTGGGAATTCTGCTCTGAAGATCAACTCTGGAGAGGCAGCAGCAGCTTAAAAAGTGGGGAGAAGGGGCAACAAGGTCTAGGAGCAGGGGAGGTGGCAATGACCCTTGTGGACATCTCAGTGGTGTCCCCATGGATACCCCGAGGCTGTCTCTGTGTGTCCCCACACAGGCAGCAGTGCCCTGTGCTCTCGGCAGCTGCAGGGAGGTGCTGGCACCGTGTCAGCAGGCAGGTCTGCTCAGGTCCCTCCATCCTCCCCAGGGCAGGCTGTGCCAGGGATTAGGTGCTCTGACTTGCCTGCTTGGAGGCACCCACATCTGCCTAGAACTTGGTGACAGGCAGAAAACATGGCCAGGCTTTTGCAACGCACTCCAGCCCACCTGAAATCCCAGAATTCTTCCCGGTCAGCTGAAAGGTGCTGGTGTCTCCGGGACCAGCTCGTCCCCCGGCTGTTTCCCAGCCACACATCATAGCCAGAGTCTGCTAGGATGAACCCAAGGCTGTTGTTAGCCAGATTTTCCACCCAGTGACTGCCTTCTCCAAATATCCCGTGCTGGAGAAACACGACTGGCTTGGCCCCTGGGTACAAAAGAAACAGCACATTTAATTGAACCAGATTTTCTCTATTCACTCACCTCAAATTAAGGCCAGTAAAGCCTCTTCCTTGCACTGCCAGAGGACATCCAAAATGTACATTTTGATGATGTGTTCTGGTGCTACAGCTTTAAGCATAAATTGGAGAAATGCCAGAGTCAGTATTTTTGCTTTAACAATGACTGCTCTCCCAGCCTATCCAGGTTCATCCATTCCCCCGCTTATGTTCAGGGCTTTTTTTTTTTGCTGGTTCTGAGTGAAATAGAGCTGTACCTCTGTTCTTAGGCTTTTGTCTCCCGTGAGGAATTCTGTTCAGGTGGATGTAGTAGCCGTCACGAGTCAGGACTTCATACTCCTCACTGGGGTACCCTCTGTGGCAGATGATTTGGCTCTGGGGGAGGAAAAACCCAGGTGAGAAGCTTTCCATAGCGGAGGTGTTTATCTGACCGGAAGAGCACATCACTTGGTAAAACCAAAGTTCCAGGACATGGCTTTGCCCAGGCTGCCTCTGGACCAGCTGAGGACATTTCGTGACAGAGGATGCTCTGTCCGAACCCCACCCCAGTGATCTGCCCAAGTGAAGGGGAGATACTCAGTCGTGGGTCGGGGGGGTGGAAGCTGGTGGCTGCAGGGCTTGAAACAGTTCCAAACAAGATTGAAACCGATTTACTGGCGGCTGGCACCGATTTCCTGACACCGACGGCAGCACGTGTCACACCAGGCTCCCAGCTGATGTGCCGAGCAGATAAGGTGGTGGGGCAGATGGAACCTGCCGAGCTGGGCTGACTGGAAGGGCAGTGGGATAAACCTCATAGGATTCCTTGCAGGGCTCCTGAGGCTCTGCCTGAGCTTTATTTATGCTGAAAACTCCACAAATTGGGAAGTTTCCTCCTGGTTAAATCCAGCTGTGGTCCTGCCCACACGTTGCTGTATGCTCCCTTTGTCACGGGGTTGGCAGGAGATATTAAATGCAGCAAATTTCCCACATCTTGGGTCCCACTAAAGCTGGCTTCAGAGCTGCCCAGGGCTCACCTGGACACGGCTCTGAGAGATTTGTTGCAGCTGAAGGAGAGGAGTCGCGCAAATTTCTACCCTCTGGGGAGATATCTGATCAAATCCAGTCTGGGATCATCCCCATCTCTAACTGCCCTGCTGGTAATTGCACTTAATTCTGCTCGGGGAGGAGCTTGTTAATGATGGTGTGGAGGCAGCGTCATATCGCAGCAGCTCAACAACCCCAGCCTTCTCCATGTGCCTTACAACCCTCTCTCCCCCAGCTGGACGTGGCCCAAGGTTTCAGACGGGAAATTCAAAGTTCTCCTGACTTACAACGTTCATGAAAGTCTCGGGATTTAGAGCCTTTTTCTGCTTGGGGGCACCTTCAGAGTTCATGGGCGCTTGTACGAGAAACAGGATTGCAATGAACAGCCACATGGTGTGCCTGTGTAAATCACAGTAACAACAAGAAGAATGATGATAATGATAGTAATAATAGCAACAGGAGCAACAACCAGAATAACAACAGCAAAACCAGGAACACTGATGCTGTTGTTGTTATAGCTGTTGATTATTATTCTTACTAAAATTGATATGAATGTTTCTTTCTACTTGGTTATGATGGGTTAAGTTCCACACATATCTGAAGATCACATAATTTTCTGGGCTGGGAAAGTGGAGGGAATTCTCAATTTCAGTTTTCTTTGCAGTCCCCATGAGAATTTTTTATACTCATCTGTATAGACAGGATCTGGTACTAGGCAGGAGCCTTTTATATATTTTTAACAGCAAGAAGAAGAGAACCAGCTGTGCAAAACAAGAACTAAACCAATACCATTGGCCCAGAGAAAACTAATCTAAAGGGGGAGTTTATGCCATGGAAGGAACATGTTTAGTGTGGCTGGGCTATGACTATGTCTATACTTTTTGTGTTTCTCTATTGCTTAGCTTTTGTACCCAAAACCCACTGTAAACAGAAGGGTCCTATGAACTGAAACTGGTAGAGCCTCATAAGGAGGCTGTTGGTTAAGTAAGTGTAGCCTGAAAAAAAAGAGAAACCTTTTTGATCACCTTAGATGCTCCTGAGCTGAGCAGAGGCCTCTTTTTAATGCACACAGTTAATATTATATATTATTTCTAATGTTTTGCCAGGCTGTCAAAAGTGAGAGCTTAACTTCAGCCCAGCAGCACGAACTGGGAATTACTCTTTGCCTCCCTCCGTCTGCTCCCAGCGCATCTCCCACACCATGAGACTTTCCTACCCTCTGAAATAGTCCCAGCAAACCTACCTGTGGTATCACCAAGATGCCAGTTAAGACCAAAAATCAAAAAGAGCAACCGATGCTTCTTCCTCCTCGGACCAGCTCCAGAAGGACACAAACCTGAATGGCACCGAGGAAAATACGTGATCAGGCAGAGCCCACCGTGTCCGACCAGGCTGGTGGTGGCAGTGCTGGTGGCTCTGTCATCACCAGAGTTAAAAGGACTAGGCTGTGTCAGAGCCCAGCCACGCTGGCACCCTGCTGTCCCTCGTCATGTGCCCTCCAATTAACAGATGTGTGCTGATCACTCCCGTGGCACCTCCCTCCATGTGGCCGTGACTTTCATGCTCGCAGAGGATTGTGTTTCCAGATGCAGTCGGGTTGGTGTGCTGAGGAATTCCAGCTATGGAGTTGCACCTTAAGCTCATGATAGCCACAGTTAAAAAAAAAAAAAAATAGCCAACAGCTTTTCTTTGTAAAGGGTAATTTCCTAACTCCCAGAGTAATTTCCTATCTCCCAAGGTTATTTAGAAGAGCTCCTGGTGCAACAAAAAAGCTTGGGCTCTACCATCTTTGTAAAGCCTCCTCCCCAAGGACACCCTGAGGTGTCAGGTCAGGCCTCACTGCCTGCCTGGATGGGAAACACTTGGTCATTCCACCCCTTGTGAGAAGTGGCAGTAAGGTCCAAAAGTGTCGTGTTAGCAAGGGACAATTCGCAAAAGCCCTGCAGGGCCTTCTGGAAGAGCACCAGGCTGAATGTCCCTTCTGGAAAAGCACCAGGCTGAAGGTGCAGGGGAGAGTTGGTGCAACAGCCCTGCTTGGCCAGAGCCACAGGTATTCCGCAGAGCAAAGGTGTTTGTTCCCCACCTGCAGCCCGTGACCGCCCAGCCCATGCCTTTCCCTACCTTGGTAGCCACCTAGAAGCCCGAGCCCGTGGCTGGCTCTGCTGGAGTGTGCCCCCCTGGCCAGCGCTGCTGCCAACCGCGGTGCAGGGGAGGAATGTGAATTGTGAAACGCAGCCTGAGCGCACGGCTGTGTTGCTCCATCCCCACACTGTCATTTTCCCTCGGTGCCATGGCTGTGTGGGTGCTTTCCTCCTCATGGCAGGCGTGGCCAGAGCCTTCACTCCTTCATTACCTTCTGCACCTGTGCCTGCTCCGGGCTTTTGGAAATGTCTTCTCTCACCTAGGAGCACAAAATTCCCACTACAAAGAGCAGGGAGTTGTGGAATGGAACCCATCTAGGTTGGAAGGACCTTCAAGCCCACCCAGTGCCACCCCTGCCATGGCAGGGACGCCTCCCACTATCCCAGGCTGCTCCAAGCCCCAAAGTCCAGCCTGGCCTTGGGCACTGCCAGGGATCCAGGGGCAGCCACAGCTGCTCTGGGCACCTGTGCCAGGGCCTGCCCACCCTGCCAGGGAACAATTCCTGCCCAATATCCTATCCAACCCTGCCCTCTGGCAGTGGGAAGCAATTTTCCCTTGTCCTGTCACTCCAGTTCCTGGTGCAGGATCCCTCTCCAGATTCCCTGTATCCCTTCAGGCCCTGGAAGGAGCTGTGAGGTCTCCACACAACCTTCTCTTGTCCAGGCAGAGCAGCCCCAGCTCTCCCAGCCCGGCTCCACAGGGGAGGTGCTCCTGTCCCCTCGGCATCTTCATGGCCCCCCCTGTACCTGCTCCAACAGCTCCATGCCCTCCTTGTGTTGGGGACACCAGAAGTGTGCTTGCCCTCACCTGAGTGGGGCAGTGTCGTTGTAGGACACGAAAAAATGAATGACTCCAAATATTTTTCAGAAGGCAAAGAGCATAGAGAAGGCTTTATTGTCTAATTCTTACTACCTTTTATAAGGTGTTCTGATTCACACTTAACATGATTGGTGAATAGAAACAACACTAATCTTATTGGTTAAACTAGAGAAACAGAACTTTAAAGGCAAACACTACTTAGAGAAAATTGTTTTGAAAACAGATTATTTGTTTACTAAAATTGTTTTGAGAAGAAGCTTTCTTGAGATATTTTTCCCTTGGGAAAAGGTTAGCAGCTGCTAGCAGGCTAAAATCTCTCAGACTCAGAAATATCAGGCCCACAGGGCAGAGGGGCAGAATCCCCCCTCCCCTGCTGCACATGCTGCTGCCTTCTAATGCCACTACTCGTTCTCTAGTGGAGGTACTAATTAGTACTACTAATAGTAATAAAATAGTAGTAATACAGGTTGGAAAAGCATCAGAGACTTCTGTGACATCCTCAGGCTGTGGAATGAGGCCATTGGAGCAGTGTGTCAGTGCTGAGGTGTGTGATTCAGCGCGTGAAGTTATTCTACCTGTGGTGGAAGGAGAGAAGGTGCCAAAAAAAGCAGCTGGATTTTTACTGAGGAACTCTTGTGTGGCTTAGTCAAAGAGGAATGAAGACATTTGAGGACTTGAAGGAGGTTGCGTTTAGATGGGATCTTGGGCAGGAATTGTTCCCTGGCAGGGTGGGCAGGCCCTGGCACAGGGTGCCCAGAGCGGCTGTGGCTGCCCCTGGATCCCTGGCAGTGCCCAAGGCCAGGTTGGACACTGGGGCTGGAAGCAGCCTGGGACAGTGGGAGGTGTCCCTGCCATGGCAGGGGGGTGGAATGAGGTGATATCTAAGGTCCCTTCCAACCCAAACCACTCTAGGATTCCACGATTCTCAGAGAGGGGTGTGTCCAGGTGGGCTGGTCAAGGTGTGACGTGGAAGGCAAAGGTTTCCAGCCAACGAGTCATCCCTGTGCTTTCTGGCCTCTGCCTGAGGCCCAAACCCCGTCTTTTTCTTGGCATCTGAGGCCCTTTAAGAATCAAAAGTTACATCTTCTGGCAGGGCATGATGCTTCTGCCTCCTGTTAGCTCCACCCTTCATAGATATTAGGCAGCATTGCTGCAGGATGTCTTTCATGTTCTCCTTTGAGGCATCACAGGACTGCAAACCCACCTGCTGCTGGCACAACAGGAAGAGAAACAGCCCGTGGGATCAGCTGTGTCCCCACTGCCATCCCACAGGTGCAGGTCTGCTGCTGCTGAGTCACCTCCTCTGAGGCACACCGTGGCACCAGCAGCACGTTCCTCAGCCCGGGGATTGGGGTTAATCATGTCCTGGGCTCTCCATGCCTCCCTTTCACCCAGCTCGTGCCCTGCCCAGCAGGAGAAACATCTCCTACTGCTTTCCCAAATGTACCAGCCACCAGACTGTGTGCCCAGGGTGCTGGCCCGTGCCTCTTGCCAAAAACAGGGGTAAACCATTCACAAGTCATCTGGTCCTGGCATCCTGAGCTGGGAAAGGGAGTGTCACCCTGATTTTAGCAATAAGAGAATGTCTGCTCTTGTGCAATTCCTGCCAGATAAGCACAACTCTCTTGCAGTAACCTTGGAGAATATGGCTCAAGTTAAAGAACCTGATGAGGGAAGCAGTCCTTATCTGCCTGTTCCTCTCCTAGTTTAAAGTCCCTTTGGCTAGGCTGGGATATCTCTGGTTTACACATTTAGCAGGGGTTTGGCCCATGCTCGAGTTGCACAGCGGAGCTTGAGGAAACAGCTGACCTTTTCACAACACCTCGCTGGAGTTGTTCATGCAATCATTCCATTCACTATAACGAAATGGAATAAACAAAAGCATAAACGTTCCTGAATGTGGATTGGGAAATAGTGGAGATGTGATCAGTGGTGCTTTTTCTCTGGTAATTCCTTCCCTGTTCCTGTGTTCGAAAGAGCCCAGAACAACCCCAAACATCTTGTTCTTCTTCCCTGATCTCCCTTCATTGTGCATTTGGCTTTAAAGTGTATTTTGCAGCTAAAAGAGTTTGGTTTGTGGGTGAACAGACCTGGAACAACATGAGCAAAATTTCTCGATAAAGAAATAGCTACAGTTTTCAAATTTGGTGCTGTAGTGTTCTTGAGGTTATTTTCTAGCATACTGGAGAAAAGCTGATCGGGCTCAGCTTTGCCAAAGCCCTGATCAGGGCTATCAGGGACATTTAGGGAGCAGGAACCGGTCCCGGAGGGCATGTTCTAGGCTCAGGGATGATCACAGAATCACAGCATGAACCAGGTTGGAAAAGACCTTATGAGATCATCAAGTCCAACCTACGACCCAACACCTCCTCATCAACTAAACCATGGCACTGAGTGCCACGTCCGGTCTTCTAAACATATCCAGGGATGGTGACTCCACCACCTCCCTGGCAGATGATTCCAGTGCCCAGTCACTCTTCCAGAGAAGAATTTTCTCCTGATGTCTAACCTAAACTTCCCCTGGCACAGCTTGAGGCTGTGTCCTTTTGTTCTGTCAGTGGTTACGTGGGAGAAGAATCATCATGATCAACACTGGCTTGTGAAGTTTTGGAGGAAATTACACCTGATCTTCATTTCAGCTAACTGTAGCTTTCCATGGCCTTATACCATTCCCACCTGCTTGAAGTCCCACCACATGAAAATGCAAGTCTCAAAGACCAGAGTCTCTCTCTCTCAGAGGTTCATCTAACAAACTCAAAAGAAAATTTTAAAATTATATCGGAAATAACACAGAAGTTGCTGTGAGTTCCTGAAATAAAAAAGCAAAGTGTTTTCAACCAAATGAAAGCCTGAATCTACTCAGCAATGCCTCTGGAAATCGTTGTCAGGCTGTTAAGGATCAAAAAGATGTGAAAAGGCAGCACACCATCTGTCATAATTCGATGAAACTTTGTCCTAGATTAACTCTGGGACAAATCAGTTTCTAAATAACCCCACAGGCCAGCACGTTGCTTAAAGCAGACACCAGAGCAAGCTTTGGATTACTTGCCAAAGCTCCACTTCTCTTCAAGCCTGTGCCTGTGGGAAGGAGGCTGTGGTAGGGGTGTTCAGCACCTCCCCAGTGTGGGCACAGCCTGGGGCTGGCCCTGTGCTCCGCTCCACAACTCCTGCGTGTGCTGCTGTCCTTTGCATTGGCTGTGTGATGGTAGGAAATGATGGATCAGGCAGCACGGTGACACTGCTGTGCCCTGAGCAGCATGTGACACGGCTTTAAGCCCTCATGGCCTCATGTGACACGCTCTGCATGAGCACATCTGGAAGGAAATTGAATAAGAGGCTGAGTGACCAACATCCTCCCCACGTGGAGGTGTGTGACCGAGGCTGGTTTGCCCACACAGGGAGGAGAAAAAGGGTGGTGAAGGCTTTGGGCTGCATTGGAAGCTCTGAGGGTGAGAAGCTGAATTGATCACCATGGACTGAGATATGTAGGACATTGATCTGTTGGAGCAGGTCCAGAGGAGGCCACCAAATTGATCAGAGGGATGGAGCAGCTCTGCTGGGAGGGAAGGCTGGGACAGCTGGGATTGTTCTGCCTGGAGAGGAGAAGCTTTGGGGTGACCCAATGGTGGCCCTCCACTGCCTGAAGGATATAAGAGTAATGAAGAGAGGCTGTTTTAAAGGGATGGAGTGCCACGACAAGGGGAATTGGTTCCCCAGTGCCAGAGGGCAGGGCTGGATGGGATATTGGGAAGGAATTGCGCCCTGGGAGGGTGTGCAGGCCCTGGCACAGGGTGCCCAGAGCAGCTGTGGCTGCCCCTGGATCCCTGGCAGTGCCCAAGGCCAGGTTGGACTCTGGGGCTTGGAGCAGCCTGGGATAGAGGAAGGTGTCCCTGCCATGGCAGGGGTGGAATGAGATGGGCTTCCCACTCAAACCATCTGTGATTCCATGATTCTGTGGTGCCCTGTGCAATCACCACAGACCTGTCTGATGATGTTGGACCTGCCTGACAGACCTGAGACACGCAAGGACTCCAATCCTGCCATGGCATTCCCGGGAGATGGAATTTCACAATATTTATTCTGCAAGCATAAATCAATTTGCTTCCAAAACACATCTCTTCATGCATTGCTGATCCTTGAAAAGTAGAGGGGAGGCAAGTACCAGAACCTGATCTTGCCAGAACTTCACCAAAGTGCTCTGTCACAGGAGAATGAAGAGAATGCATTGCAAACACTGAACCAGATGATTGCAGAAGTGGCAGAAACTTTATAACCTGAACAGAAAGAATTTTTAAATTTAATTTAATGGCCACCAAGAGCCCTTTTAATGAGTTTTCAGAAGCTAAAAGTTAGTGCTTTTAAGCTAAACTTGAATAAATGCCAGGTGGGGGATGTGGCTTTGTGGTGAGCATGTTGGGGTTTGACGATCTTAGGGGTCTCCTAAGGATTCTATGATTCTAATTTCCTGCCAGCTTTTCAGAAGCTTGCAGAGGAAGCATCTTGCCAGCATCTTTGTGTGTTTATTTGCCGAGGTGGGGAAGTCATCCTGGCTTGCATTGATACCCATGGCATGAGCACAGTGCAGTCCTGTAAGATGCTGCTCCAGGGCACAGCCCTGCTGTGAGCAGCTGATCACACAGAAAAAGATGTCATTACAAATATCCTAAGTGAGGCAGTTAATCACTGGCAATCCAGGCAGATCCTATCTAACCTATAGCCTCATTCCTGCACCCTGGGATTACATCACCCTGTCCTGTTTTCTGCTGTGGTCAGTTCCAGCTCTAAGGGTAGAAAGTGAAACACTTCACAGATGGTAACTCGAGCAGAACTCGCTGCGGTTGTCCCACAAGGCACCAGCAGCCCTGTGCCACCATCTCCAGACACCTGGATGAAATTCTGCTGCTAAAACCCCACAGTTTGGCTCTGGAGAGCAGCTGTGCTGGGCTCCATACCCTCCTCACCACCCACTTCTTCCCTGCAAGGAGATGCTGGTGGCACCGTGGGCATCTGCCGGCATGGCCAGCCACTGGAAGTTATCCCTGGGCAGGAGGAGCATTGGGCAAGCAGCTCTCCCTCACCTGCCCTGGTAAGATGTCTGTGCTCACAGGATCCTGGAGTGGTTTGTGTTGGAAGGGACCTCAAAGCCTCTCTCATTCCACCTTTTCCACTGTCCCAGGCTCCTCCAAGCCCCATCCAACCTGGCCTTGGGCACTTCCAGGGATCCAGGGGCAGCCACAGGGGCACCCTGAGCCAGGGCCTCACTCCCCTTGCAGGGGACAATTTCCCCAGAGTTTTAACCTCTAGTTAACAGTACAACCACACAGAGCCCCGTAGACCCTATCCAATTTATTGTTATAATTATAATTATTATTATTATTATTACATATTTGTGGAAAGAGAACCTTATTCTTTGCCCTGCTTGCTCCCAGGTATATTTTAAGAAGATACACAAACCGGCAAGCTCACAATTCCTCCTCTGATCAAGGTATTATTAACAATTTAATCCAGAAGCTGAAAACAGATTTCGGCTCGTTCCTGCTTTTCACCACACTCTTCTTCTGTCTCCCACAAAAGCATTCCCTGAGAGGCAGCAAAAGGTGGCCTTTGCAGATGGGTTTGTGCCTTAGAATAGCTTAAAATGGTGCAAAACTGTGTTTCCTGGTAGAATTTATTGAAACTCCGTTGTGTATAGGTAAGATTATCCAAATCAGCATGGATCATCTGAGAAAGATGTTCCCTTTAATAGTAACAAGGGCAGTTCTCATGGAAAAAAACCTATGGTCACTCCTCATTGTCACCAGTCAGGGAGTGTATAGCTCCTTCCCACTGTGAATGAAGGCAGTGAGTGTCAGGATGTTGGGATTCTTGGTGTGGAAGTGTTGCCAGAAGGTGAATAAAGCTACACAGGATCCATCCACCACGTGGTTTCATCCCAGCAGACCTGCTCCTGTGGGCTCACATCAGCATCCAGGAGGGCACGGAGCTTCTGTCCAGCTGTTTGCAGCTGGGCACCCAAGCTCAAGGAGCCCAGAGTCCACAGTGGCCACCAGGAGCCAAATTCCACTGAAATTGGTTGTTGCTGGGAACCCATGTGAGTGAAGCACATGGGAGACTCAGGGTGTGAGGGCCAAGCTCAACTTGTGCAGGGACCTATTGAACCTCAATCCAGAGTTCTTCCCCAATCATTGAATTGACTGGTTTTCCTCACTGGGTAGAGTAATATCAATCCAGACCAAGTGTAGTAATTTATTGAGCTTTTTCCCTCCAATTTTTCTTCACTTTTTTTTTTTTTCTTCCCAAATGAAAGAAGCCCCAAAAGTCATTGAGAAGCCAACAATCACTGCCATTGCTCCAGCTCTAGGCACCCTTCTCCATCAGGTCAAGCATTTCTTTGTACACCTGCTCATAGACGTGCTTGCCCCAGAGGAAATCAAAGTGGACAAATTCGGGGATGTACTTTTTGTAGGCCACGTTGGAGATACGGGGCAGGGTGATGTTCACATCCTCCGGGGCTGAAATCCAGTCCTTGCCCCCATACCAGGCAGCCAACGGGGTTTTCATGTTCTCCAGCTCATAGAAGGGAGGAGTGGTCTGGAAGACAGGAGGGAGGTAAAGGGCAAGCCAAAAATTCAACGTGTATCCTGATGGCTGCTTGGAATTTCTCCCTTATCCCAAGGAGATAGAAGAGGAATTATCACCAGGGAGCCTCACTATGCCTTGTGCTCCTGTTCTTTTCACCAGAGGGTCAAAAAGTTGTCACTGAGTGACTCTTTTTTATTAGAAAGTTGTGAACATGCTTCCCCATATAAAGTATATTCCATTAATACCGTGTAATTCATAGAATCACAGAATGGTTGGTGTTGGAATGGACCTCAAACATCATCTGCCATGGGCAGAGCCACCTTCCACTAGCCCAGGCTTCTCAATTCTCCAAATTCAGTCTCTCCCACTGCAATATTTTTATTGCAATATTGATTTTTATTTTTTTCCCTGAGCATGTCTCTCTCTTACCTGGTTGTAATGAAGCATGTTGTCACTGCCATAATCATAATACTTGAATTCTCCTGTCTGATAGAGCTGGAAGAGGAGAGTTATGTTNGTGTCCCAGGCTCGTCCAAGCCCCATCCACCCTGGCCTGGGGCACTTCCAGGGATCCAGGGGCAGCCACAGGGGCACCCTGAGCCAGGGCCTCACTCCCCTTGCAGGGGACAATTTCCCCAGAGTTTTAACCTCTAGTTAACAGTACAACCACACAGAGCCCCGTAGACCCTATCCAATTTATTGTTATAATTATAATTATTATTATTANCACGTGGTTTCATCCCAGCAGACCTGCTCCTGTGGGCTCACATCAGCATCCAGGAGGGCACGGAGCTTCTGTCCAGCTGTTTGCAGCTGGGCACCCAAGCTCAAGGAGCCCAGAGTCCACAGTGGCCACCAGGAGCCAAATTCCACTGAAATTGGTTGTTGCTGGGAACCCATGTGAGTGAAGCACATGGGAGACTCAGGGTGTGAGGGCCAAGCTCAACTTGTGCAGGGACCTATTGAACCTCAATCCAGAGTTCTTCCCCAATCATTGAATTGACTGGTTTTCCTCACTGGGTAGAGTAATATCAATCCAGACCAAGTGTAGTAATTTATTGAGCTTTTTCCCTCCAATTTTTCTTCACTTTTTTTTTTTTCTTCCCAAATGAAAGAAGCCCCAAAAGTCATTGAGAAGCCAACAATCACTGCCATTGCTCCAGCTCTAGGCACCCTTCTCCATCAGGTCAAGCATTTCTTTGTACACCTGCTCATAGACGTGCTTGCCCCAGAGGAAATCAAAGTGGACAAATTCGGGGATGTACTTTTTGTAGGCCACGTTGGAGATACGGGGCAGGGTGATGTTCACATCCTCCGGGGCTGAAATCCAGTCCTTGCCCCCATACCAGGCAGCCAGCGGGGTTTTCATGTTCTCCAGCTCATAGAAGGGAGGAGTGGTCTGGAAGACAGGAAGGAGGTAAAGGGCAAGCCAAAAATTCTACGTGTATCCTGATGGCTGCTTGGAATTTCTCCCTTATCCCAAGGAGATAGAAGAGGAATTATCACCAGGGAGCCTCACTATGCCTTGTGCTCCTGTTCTTTTCACCAGAGGGTCAAAAAGTTGTCACTGAGTGACTCTTTTTTATTAGAAAGTTGTGAACATGCTTCCCCATATAAAGTATATTCCATTAATACCGTGTAATTCATAGAATCACAGAATGGTTGGTGTTGGAATGGACCTCAAACATCATCTGCCATGGGCAGAGCCACCTTCCACTAGCCCAGGCTTCTCAATTCTCCAAATTCAGTCTCTCCCACTGCAATATTTTTATTGCAATATTGATTTTTATTTTTTTCCCTGAGCATGTCTCTCTCTTACCTGGTTGTAATGAAGCATGTTGTCACTGCCATAATCATAATACTTGAATTCTCCTGTCTGATAGAGCTGGAAGAGGAGAGTTATGTTTATTATCCATGCATTGGAGGAGTCTCTAACAAAGATAGAAGAGGTGACAGGGGACTGCACTGCTCCCTCCTGCCACCAAGGCTCAGGGAAGTGATTTTTACATCTGGTACTGGATTTTGGGAGGAGAGCTCAGCCCCAGGAAGACTTTGGCACGGAAAACCACAGGGAAGAACCTAGCGTACAACCAAGAGCCTTAAAGGAGACATGAATCAGACCTCTGGGCAAGTTTTTTGTGTGCTGTGTCAATGCCATCAGCAGAAGGACGTGAGTAATTCCATAATTAGCTGTATCATTAATGGTCTTAGTGACCCTCAGCCTTTACTCTGGCATCTCCTGTCCTGGTTTATCACCAGTCTTTGTTCCACCTCCGCCACCTACAAGCCCCAAGGACTCTTGGGCCTCTTCTGTTGGAATCAATAACTTCTTCTGCACCAGTGTTTCAGGGCAGCTTTCCTCTCTCCCTTTTGAAGCTCTGCAGGGGGAGCAGTGGGGGATTGTTCCCAACCCCTGAGCAGAGAGAGGAGAACACCAAGTGTTACCTGGCGCCAGTGCAACATGTTTTGTAGGGATGTGGAATCAGGGTAGTGGGCCAGGTAGACATCAACGCGGCTCTGCAAGAAACCATTGGAGAGGTTTATTCTCTGCCCCCCGAAAAATCCACTTTTGAAATAGAACCAAACCTGTCCAGTAGCCACACGAGCCTCACTCACATGCTCACACAGAGCTGTAGAGCTCCCTGCAGCAAGCTGAGCAATTCCCATGGGAGGCTGGCCCATGCTGGGAGTCTGCCGGGTTTCCAGGGCAAAGTAAGGCTCCCTATCTCATGCTCAGAATCCTTTTGCAAAGACAAAGCTCAACTAATGGCAGTAGCTCTGTGTCTTGTTCCTAACGTGTTTCCTCCTTGGAATATGAAGGAATTACTCCAACGCTTTACTTGAGAAACCCCCACCCTGGTGCCTGAATTTCTCTACCAATCAAAGGTGTGAAAGGCCATGTGGAGGCAGCAGATGGACAGCTGGGGCTCAGACAGTGAGAAAGTGGATCTCTTGAGAGGGAAGCTGGAGTGTACGTACCACGTTCAAGCTGTTGGTAAACCCACCGGGCAGGTAAAAGACCAAAGAGCACAGGAATTTCAGCATGGGGTAGGTGCACACTCTGGAAATTACTTGCTTCAAGACCTCATCCTTATCAAAGACCACTGTGCGTCCTAAAATGAGCTGTGGAAGTCAGAGGGGTGTATCAATGGGGTTCACATTCTTTTTTGCCTCCCAGGTGCTCCCCACCTCTTTGCTCACCCCGAAAGTTGCTGACAACTTTGCTGTGCTTTGTCATTTCGGCTTTTCGGAAAAGGCCACGGCCCTGGAAGAGCCCTGACCTTCCTAGGAGAGGTTTCTCCTGGGACAAGAGACCCCAAACCAATTCCTATTAATAGTTCTCTGACGAAGGCTGGACAGGAGGATGATTTACCTGCCCAGCAGGCTCACAGCACACGCACAAACACACGGAGCGGGGAGATGGAGGTGATGTACAAGCACCGCGCGTCTCAGGCGACCTTCCCAGTCCCTCCTCCCCCTCACACCTCACATGTGGTGAGGACATACCTTAATCAGCACCTCGGGAAGGTCAAACACCCTCACCAAGGGTGACTTCATGTTGGAGTTTGCCGTGATTGGAGCCAAGGCGAAAAACATCTTGATTTTGCGATCCAGTTCAGGAATGGATGAGAAGGCGATGAAACCTGCGTGGGGGAGAAGGACGCAGACCTGCCCTGTTGTTTCTGAGGGAGCTGTTGACTTCCAGCTGTGTGTGCCCATCAGAAGGCCCCTCAGAGGTGGCTCTGGCCGCAGTGAGATGCACCCGATGTGGGGCTGCTGCTGCTCAAAACCCTTCTGTTAAAGCAATTACCTGCTCTTTTCCCTTTTGCTGTTTGGAAATGCCTGGACATTACCCTCCCTGACCAAGGTTTTAGGAACACTCCCAGACTGGGGGTGCACAGCTGATGTGACTCTGCCAGGCCTGCTCTCCTCCTCAGTACCTGTGGTGGTGCCTTGGGAATAAGCCACGTAGTATAACTGCTCCTGCCCCGTTTTCTGCAGGATGTAGTTGATGGTGGCTGGAAGGTCATACATGGCCATCTCATGGAAGCTGCAGGGGAGACAGGCACAGGACAAAGTCACCCTTGCTGACCTTGCCTTGTGGCTACCTGGGTGCGGGCAAGAGCTTTGGCAGGAACAGGCAGCCCCATTTCTGCCCACGGGCAGAGGTTGTGATCGTCAGGAGCAGACACTGCTGAGGGTACCAGGGACCTGCCCACCCCCCAGTTTCACAGAAAACACCTGTAAGCTGAGTATTCCTGCTGGTAGAATTCAAACTCTTGGTGTTTCCGTGACCAGCTGTTCCCCCGGCTGTTCCCGATCCAGACGTCGTAGCCAGCGTCGGCGAGGATGAAGCCCAGGCTGGTGTTGGGCAAGTTGGTGACCCAGTTGCTTCCTTCCAACACCAGGCCATGCTGCAGGAGGACCACGGCCTTTGGAGCTGGAGGAAGAAGAGGAGGAATCATTTTCTCTGACCAAAATTGATCATTCACATCCAGGTATTGCTTTGGCAGCAGCCCCCCGGGAAGTGAAACCAGTGCAGGGACATGGTCACCTCTGTCCTCACTCTCTCTGGGGAGGTGTTTCTGAAGAAGGCCAGGGCACAGACTGGAAACCTGGGGGATTTTTACACTTACTTGCCATATGCATATGCTTACACATACACGCTTCCCAGGGGAGGGACACCCTGCCAAGAACTGGGCATCCCCCCACCATTACTTTGAAACAGGAGTTTCAGGGCAGAATAGGAAAATCCCAAAATGGTGAGATGGCACTGAATTGGACACAGGAAGGATGCAAAATAGTGAGATGGCATTGGACTGGCTGCCTGGTTTGGTTCCCTTTCCTGACTAATGGTTTTTGCTGCTCCACTGTCTGGTTTTGAGCTGAGGTAAAACCCGGGGCAAGATTTCTCTGTCCCATTCATTCTCCTTCCTCTTTGGAGCAAATCCTCTCAGAACAAGGTCAGCATGGTGGGCACCTGCATTTCTTCAGCTCCCCAGGCTATCTGCCTGATTTTTCCTACAGGGAAAGCTGCCTCCTGGAGGACCCAGCCCATGGTGAGGTAGCCTTGACCTACTCCAGCCCAGCAAAGCTCTCAGGGTGCCCAGAGCAGGTAGAGCTTCCTGTGGCACTTACGGGGACAGAACATGTTGGATGTCTGGGCCTCTGCCTTGTGGGAGATGCTGAAGCTCTCTGGGTTGTCTCTGCCGTGGGGAATCCTCTGCAGGGTGAGGTAATAGCCATCGTCTGTCACCACCTCGTGCTCCTCAAAGGGGTACCCGTGGTACCGGATGATTTCTCCCTGTGGGAAGGGAAGGACAGCGTGGGACAGTCCCCAGGGAGCGAGGGTCTCTGTCCTGAGGGGTGGCAGGGCTTGGGTGGGCAAACCCATCAGTGCTGGTGGTGACTCCAGGGGGAGGGTGGGCTCAGGACCTCCCAATGTCCCTTCCACCAATGCCGTGGCGATGTTATGACTTCAACCAGAATTTTTGGCAGGTCCCTGAGCAGGTCTGCTGAAGAACTGTCACTTTTCGTGTTGCAATCAAGAGCAGGGCAGCACAGACAGCCCAACTCTGAGCCTGAGAGGGCTGTCCTGACCAAGCCTGCTGACTCGGAACGAAGCCTCCCCCCATAAATGTCTGCCATAATTCTCAGTGTATGTAAGAACAGGGAGACAAATATCCAACCAAGTCCTGGTGTCAGTCCTCGGTGAAGATACACAGAGCCCATGGGTCTTGCACAGATCATGACAGCACAACCAAGCAGGAAAAGAAGGGACTTACAACATCCATGGACACCTCGGGGTTTTCTTCTGACTTTGCAGCGATGAACATTAAACAAGAAATGGTGAGGAACAGCCACGTCATGGTGCTCTGCAAAACGTTGTCATGAGGCGTGTGAGAGACTTTGCTGGCACTGGCACAGAAGCTGGGGGGAGTTCTCTTCATGTGCACTGCACTTTCATCAGGGTAATAACCTGACCCCTCAATGGGTGAAATGATTTTAAAACTGAAGTCCTCTACTTGGTTTTGAAAATGGCTCGTTTTGCTAATCTTGAACAAAGCCGGAGTCCAAATTCCATCACATTTTAATCCATCAGGCCCCTGTATTCAGAAGCACGCACAGGTACAGGTACATCTGTATGTGCCCAGGCAAACCTGGTTTTCGAGGGCGTGATTATAGATCATTCATTTCAAATAACGTCTTGGATACCTGGAAGAATAGGTGGTTTTGTTCCACTGATGGCTGAGCTAATGAGGAGTAAACCACCCAATTTTAAGTTGCCGGGCCATATTCTTAAGAAGAAATCAAATAATGGGATTTGTTTGGGCTCTCCTTATGGCTGAGAGAGACCCTGTCCACTCCTGGCTTGTTTTTGCAGACCTGAGTGAAATGCCGTCTCAGGACACCCCTGTGCTTCCAGGGAAGAGTTTGGTGTCTGCCTCGGCTTCTTCCTACCACAAAACCTCTCACTGCCATTTTACTTCACAGAAACAGAATCACAGAATGCTTCGGGTGGAAAGGGACCTTCAAGATCATCTTGTTCCGACCCCTCTGCCATGGGCAGACCCCTGCCATACAGGAATGGGTGAATTTGTTGGAGGTGACAAATTCGTAGCGGAAATACCGCCTCAGTATTTACTTAGAGGAGTTCAGTGGTGTGGAGCAATTTAGCAGGGACCCGCCAAATTCCCCCTGGATGCCAGCGCCAGGGATCTTGCCCGCAGCCCATCGCTTCCCTGGTGGAACAGAGACCTGGGAGCAGGTTTCTGTCACTTCCCGGCCGCCTCTCATCCTCGCACGGGAGGAGCCGGCTCCCCGCGCCGCCGGAGGTGGTTTGGCAGAGGGGAACAAAAGCCTCCTGCTCCCTCTGGTGTCCCCGGCGCGGACCGGAGGGGATCAGCGCCCCTGCCCCGCTGCACTGGGGACCCTCCCGCTGACAGCACCGCCTCGGGGTGGCTGTGCCCCCTCCGAGGGACCCCATCTCCCGCCCGGGGGACCGAGGGCTCCCCACCATCACCCCGAGCCCCCTGGGGCGTGACCTGGGGACGAAACCCCTCGTCCCATCGCCTGGGAGGCTCTGGACTCCTTATTCTAGGCGTTTATTCTCGCTTTGGAAAAAGCGAGGAGAGGCTGAGCACATTTTTTTGTGACGCAGCGTCAGCAGAAGGGCGGGCGAATTCCAGGGAAGAGCCTTGCCTGGGATGGCCCGCTCCTCTCAACAGTCAGCTTGGTCAAAGATTCCCTTTGTGAAATGTCCCTCATCTCCGCAGACCTTGAGGACACCTCAAAAGGGTGACACCTCTCCCACCAAAGGCTCCCAGTCCCCTCCCGGCAGAGACACTCCTTTGGAGGCAGCACCCCTGGCGCTCTCCCCGTGCCTACAGCCCCGTCCCGCTGTCCCCGGGGATGGACACCAGCAGAGGATTACCGGTCGCGCTCCAGGGGCGGCGGCAGAAGAGCAGTGGGAGCCTTTGTCCCTGATGTCCCCCGAGCTGAAGGTCCCCGCTGCCCCCGCACGCCGCTCTCATCGGGCTGTTATTCCCTCTGCTCCGCGGGCTCGGCAGCGTCAGGAGCCGCCACTCCCTCTGATCCCTCCTCCCATGCACGTGTAATTTACCTGAGGGATGGAGTCTGCCCCGGCAGGAGCCACCCGCCCTGCCTGGCCTGGCTTGGGAATGTTTTCGTGGCGCTGCAGAGGAGCCGGGAGCTGTAAGGAATTGGTTGTTTCCGCCTGATGGAGTCATTTGGCTTGGGCCATGACCTCTGTGAACCCGAGGATGGGGAGCCTCTGGACTCCCCACCTTTTCTGGGACTGGCTTTGGTGCAAGGGTGCCCTGCGTGCTGAGGGGTGAGTGGGACCAGCCTAGCTCATCCCACAAAACTCCAGCAGGAAAGCCATCCAAGCTCCTTTTGGCTCTTCCTGTGGCCTCCTGGCATGGAATGAGCCTGAAAATGCAGAACCTCCTAGTCCCAATAGTGACTTCAGGGGGTGCTCTATCAAAAGAAAGCAAAATGAATCCATCCTCGGGGAGGGAAGAAGCTGTGGATGGGGACTGCTCATTTTGCCAGGCTTCCCCTCTTGCCAGCTGGTGATGCCTTTGGCCAGGAGCTGCCTGGTGCCCGAGGAGGTCCCTGCAGGGACAGTGACAGGTCGCACGAGCTGCAGGTGTCATTTTTGGTGCCTCTGCCTTCGTGCCCACCTCTCCACTCCATGCCCAGGTGCCCACTCATTGCTGCAGGGCCGGGGTGCTGACTGTGTGCCCCTTGGGATCCTGCATCCTTCCTGCAGTCAACACCTGCCAGGTCTGGTCCAGCCACACTTGCTCAACTGCAGACATGCTTCAGAAAGCCTAAATAACTCCACATTACTGCTCTGGAGCTGTAATGACTGGTCTTTACCAAGGACTAGCTGGAGGCAGTGCCAGAAGCCCTCCCAGCTGGCTCACCCTCAAATGAGCAGTGGCTCAGAGAAGAATCTGATTTTTTCCCCGGCAGGGAGAGGAGGAAAGGTGGGAAAACAGGATCAGGTATGTCCTGATGAGGAAAAAACCCACTCCCACTTCCTCCCAGCACCTACAGAATTTGCTTTCCTTTTGGGGACAGGACATCAGAAAGGCTCTTGTGGCCTCTCCTGGTCCTGGCATCAAGTTTAGGGCCACATTAGTGAGGAGCCCCGCCCAGGGAAAATCACTGCACAGCCTATTAAGGCATGAGCAAATCAGAAAAAAAAAAATCGGGATAAAAATTAAGAATTCTGAGGCAAGCACATTCCATAAGTTTTAACAGTTATTTTATTTTCCTCCAACAATCACCCACTGAAAAGCATGGGGAGAGGAGAGGATTACTGGAAAGCAGCCAGAGGGTGAACACTGGGCTGGTTCCAGTGCTGCCGGTTGGACAGGACTGGTGTGACCACACTGCGAGTCCCGGGAGGGAGCATCCCCCACGCACGGGCAGAGAGGGACCCGAGCCCCCCTGCCCCACGCTGTTTTAATCTCAGGGGCTTTCTCCTGAATTCCCTTGCACTTCAGCTTGCTGCTGTCTGACCATGAGGGCACTGAGTCCCGGAGCGGTCCTTGCCCATGGGATGGTGCTCTCCAAAGGAAACAGGAAAGCCTGGGCAGCAGAGGGTGCTGTGAAAGTGCTGGAGAGGGAAAGGAGCTCCTGCCCAAACCCTCACAGAAAGCGCGGTGGTTTGGTATATCGAGAAACCCCAAACCCACCAAACCATGTAGTCCCACATCTCCTTGAGCATGAGGTGGTTGTGTGGGCTGGCCATGGGCACCCGGGGCAGGGGCTCCGTGGGGATGGAGCTCTCTCCTGGGAGAGGATGGGAAGGGGCAGCCTGGCTGGGTACAGACAGCAACATCAACGTTCGTGTTTGTGCTGCTTTGCCGGGCTCAGAGGGGCGGTTCTGTTGCCTTGATAAGCCATGCTCTTATCTCAGGCCCTCTGCAGCTGGGGGGTTGTTCCTGACGGGGCTGAGGTTGGACTACAGATCCCCAGAGGCTGCTGCCAGCCATCATCACCTCAATGCCCTGGCTGGCTTTGCTTTCCTTCTTCCTGAAGTTGTGGAGGAGCAGGAAGGGGAGAATAAGCCCCTCCATTGAATCCTCTGTACTTTCCGGCTGATTATAAAGGTTTTTGGCATCCCTTCTGTAGCAAAGCAGGTGGGATGTTCCTTTCTGTGTGCACAATCAGCGCTGTTGAGTTTAATTCAGCAAGAAACTTGGGCTCAGGTTTTTCTGCTTTGTCAGCAGCAGCATGTAAAGTCTGCTAGTGAAAAAATCCCACCCAACCCCCCAAACCACAGGCCACCCCTGTCTCTGGCTTGCTTTCCTCCTTTGTCACCAGGGGGCCAAGCAAGGTCTGTGCTGAGCTCCCTCTCGCTACCCGATCATTTCACTGCTCCTGTCAATAAACCCCTCCCTACCCTCCCTCCGGAGCTATTTTGCAAACTACCACAGGTCAGGGATGGAAAGACCTCACTGGCTTCAGGGAGATGCAATTGTCCCTTGGGTGCTGGGCTGAGATGGGCAGAGCAGGGAGGTGTGGCCGTGGCATTGCTGCTCCCAGCCTGGGACATGGATCTTCCCGCCCGTGTCCCCTCCGTGTCTCTCAGCTCCTGCTTGGTGGGGGGAGAACATGTCCTGGCTCCAGCTGTGGTTGTCGTGGTTGTTGGCCATGGCCATGCTGGTGAGGAGCTCACAAGTGGGACCTGCTGAGAGGGACTCGTGCCAACAGGTTACTGCCCCAGCTGAGAGGAAAAGCAGAGGGCTCGAAGTTTTCTGGAGGTTTTCTGGATCTGCCAGGCAACCCACTAGGATCTGAGCCTGTCCAGCCAGTGGACAGCTGCCTTGGAGCTGGGGGTCCCCCATGGCTCAGGGCCTGGCTCCAGCGCCCTGCTCATGCATTTCAGGCTCTTTCCTTGGGGACAGCCAGGCTTTCTGTGCCTGTCCCTCTGGGGCTCTCTCTGTGCCTCTCCAAACAGGACCCAACCTCCCTGCCTCAGGGACCCCTTTGGGCAGGAGGAATAAGCCATTGGGTCTGGTTGAGCTGATGCCTGAAGTTTTAGCTTTCATGTTTTTCACACTCTGTACTGCCCAGGGGTGCAGTTCTGAGCCCCACATTTTGTCAGTCAGCTCTGCACAGAGCAGGGGCACAAAACAAATCCTTTTCCTGCTGAAGACCAAGGACAGCTTTCAGGCCCAAAAGCACAAACAAGGGTGGGCTGAAGGGAGGAACAAGAAGGATGGGACCTCACAACATGAGGCTGTAATTGGACAATTAAACCCCAATATGCAAATAGACCAAAACGTATAAAAGTGTGAGATCTCATGACCGGCCATCCATTTTGTGACCATTTTGAGTCCACTTTGGGTGTAGCCCTGGCCAGGCTCTTGTCCTGCCCAAGGTGTACCCTAAAGGCCTTTCAATAAATCCCTACTTTATTCTCTAGCTCTGTCCAGTCTCTGTTCCAGGTCAGCCTTCCCAAGGCATCAGAGCCAACCCAGCCACCCCTTGCGCCTTAGCCTTGGCATCCACCCACCATCCCGGGGCTCACTCTGATGTGGGGGTGTCCCAGTAGTGCCTGGGAACCCAAATCTGGATTCTGCATCGAGATACAGCCTCCCCAGTGCCAAGCAGAGGGGATAATCCCCTCCCAGGGCTTGCATGTGCAACACATCTCCTCTGTCTTGAGTGCAACCAGAGGGCCAGGTGTGGAGTCATGCTTCCCCAAAGTGGCCAAGCCTGTCCAGGAGGAGAGGTTAAGGAGGTGGGGCAGGGGCTGGAGAAATAAGGGGGGAAGGCCTAAGGGGAGCTGTGGGCTCTTGGCTTGTCCAGAGAGGCACAGAGGGAAACGGGAATTTTGGGAGAGGAAGGACCTCTGAAGGACCAAGAAAGGCTCGTCAGGCTTCCTGCAAACCACTGAGGGAGATGAAGGTGAGCCTGGAGGCCAGAAGCTGCTTGTGAGGACAGAGGGACCGAAGGCAGACTTGGCCTAACCCCTGCTGCCTGATGTGGGGGGCATCTCTGCCCATTTCCCGTCGGGATCTGGCTTTGCTGCACCTGGGGCATTCAGGGGAGAAGAGGAGGGTCTGTGCAGCTCTGTCTGCAGAGCTGTGCATCCCAGCAGCCTCCTGCCTGCCCCTGCTCTGGTGGCAGCAGGGGACACTGGGACGGTGCGAGCACTGCAGGGAACCACAGCCTGAAGGTCGTGAGCTGGGCTAGGGTGAAGCAGGTTTTGGAGAGCATCCCTCCAGCCACTGGGCTCCAGGGGAGTGGGAAGGAGCAGGTGACCTCGGGGGGTCACTAGGATAGTGTTAAATGCTCAAGGTGTAGTAGTAGGGAAGCTGAGGGAGAGGACTCTCATTTCTGCTGGTGGAGGCTGTCCCTAGGTCAGCTTGAAGATTAAGCCTACTTTGTTCTCTGGCACTTCTCAGCTTGGTTTTTGCTCTTTTTTCTCTAAGGAAGGCTGAACTTTGCCTTGTCAGGTCCATGTCTGGTGCTGCCTGAAGGGTCAGTCAGGACAGGGAACTCCTAACCCAGCATTTTGCCACCTCTCTGTAGCTGTTACCAGATCAGCCTCCTTCCTCCAGGACCTTGGCTGGGTGTGGGGAACAGCACCCAAAGGCTCCATAATTAAACAGAGCTCTTGCAAAGTGCCTCATCCTGCTCTTTCATGCCGGCATTTAAATCCAGGGAAAAGCCCAAACAATAATTCTGCTGGTGGACACCACAACAAGCGTGCATCTATCCAAGCCAGAGATATTTTGCGCTGACACAGGAAATATTTTGCTCAGCAGGGATACCACCCCAAACCAGGGTGAGCAGGAGGCTGGGATGGAGATGGAGACCCCAAAGTTCCCTTCCCACCACCACTGCTCTCCTGGCAGGAGGAGAGGTGATGGGGCTGGAAAATGTGGTTAAAGGGGCCCATGGACTCAGAGCCATGGTGGAGGGCTCTTTGTCACACCTGCCCACGGGAGATTTGCTTTGCACCCTTTGGACTTTCCCACGGGATGTCCACGCTGACAAAATTCAGTCAGTGTCACATGCAAGTGATATTTCTTCCTCCTTTCCTGGGTGAGATTTGCCCCTTTCTTTTCAGCCCAGGCATGGTCCCTGAGCCCTGTCCCTGAGCCCAACAGGCAGAGCTGACACACGTTACCAACAGGTACCAGCACCTGGAAAGCCAGGATGAGCAGCCAGTGACCTGTCTGGCAACCCCAGAGCACTGGAATCCCTCTGCCAAGGAATACCAAAAATGCAGTTCCCAGCTGGAGGACACTACAAGACCTGTGTGTTCCCCAAACTTTAGGATGTGGCTCTTTGCTGCTGAGCTCCCTGGGGTTTGGGTGCAGTGTGTGAATCACCGGGCTGTGTGACCGGGGAGGGACTGGGCTTCCAGGTGTTGATGGACAAGCCCCAGCCTCCCTGGGTGTCTTTGTAAGCCAAGAGGATTGGTTCCCTCAGTGCCATCAACCCCGCTGACTGCACGGAGGGCCTGAAGCAGCAGGTCAGGTTGATGTTCTCCTGTTCTCCTTCTAGCCCAGGCTATTGCTGACAGAAGGGATCCCGATTGAGTCAAGAGGCATAATTGTCACTCCAGCTGTGCATTTTATGTGTGGAGAACTTGGTGGTTAGACATTTTCCTGGGTCTTCATCCATTTTGGCTCTGTGAAAGGGATGGGGTGCAGGGGCTTGGCTGCATTACCCAGGGCTGGTGCTTGGGGAGCGGCAGCTTTGAGGACGAGCAGGGACCATCTCTGCTCTCCTCCACCCTGGTTGCCCATGCCCTGGGACTCACAGCTGAGTGGTAGTTTGGGTTTGGCTGGTGGGATGTGCTGCCAGCAGGGGATGGGCAGTCAGGGCTGGAAGAGCCCTGGACAGCGTGGGCACGTCCCCTGTGAGGTGCTGGGCTGGCCTCTGCTCCTCCCGGGAATGCTCTGGGCTGCGCCGGTCACCTGGGGATTGACACAACTCTGACGACCTGTGTGCCCTCAGGAGTGGGTGCAGGAAGTGGGGACTGTCATCTGGGCTGTTCTTTCTGTGTCTTCACACCCCAGGCCAGGGGGCTTTTTGTGCTTGCTGAATGCCACAGGCATGCATAGGGACTAATCCTTCCCTCTCTGCCACCTCTTGGGATACCAGGAGGGGTTGCTCCTGTCACTGCTGAATGCTGCCTGCCAGTGCTCTCTTTGGCAGCTGTGGGCTTTGTGGCACAGCTTGCCGCTGGTCATGGCCACCGTGGTGTGCCACTATAACATCTGGGTGACACTGGGGTGGGCAGCAGAGCCTTGGGCATGGCGGTGACCTCCAGCATGTGGGACATCTCAGTGCCACACCTCAGGAGCTGGGAGAGGGGTGTTGAGAGGGGGAAGCTCTGATCATGAAATGTGCAGGAGCCACAGAAACCACAGTGCAGGCTGTTGCTGGCTGTGGAGCAGTGGAAGGTCCCCTTGCACGTGGCAAAGGGCACAGTTGGGTGCAGATCTAAGGGAGATGGACCATGGCGGCAGAATCTGGCAGGGATTTGATGCATCTCTGGACAGAGGATGTAGCTCTAAGGGAAAGAAGCTCTTTCCTAAGTGACAAACTCAACCAGAGGATGCAATTGGTGTGAAACTTCTGTGGGTTTAGCAACAAGAAAACAAGCACTGAGCAACACATTGTTCTATCTGGCAACTCCTGATTCCAAAGCAGGCCTGGCTTCTCCATCCCTTGCAACCCACAGTGCTCACTGAAGTGATTATTTCAGCAACTGGTCAGTCACTGATGCCCTCAGGCAGGGCCTGCAATGTCTTGCCTCTGTGTGCAGCTAAGCTGTGTGAGGAGGCGGCCACTGCAGCTCCCGCCTTCCTGCTGTCCTTTCTCTCTTCATTCCACACGCAGGTTGAAGGGTTACAGCACTAAAAGCACCTGAAAGTGGTGATTTGCACTGAGTGCAGCCTGCAGCTGTGGCCAGTGGTGTTGGGCAGCTGGGCAGGACAAAGGGAGATCGGGTTTAGCGATGTGGTTTGTCTGTGGGACCAAAGAGCAATCCCACCTCTCCTCCTCTCAGCCATCACAGCAGTTTAATCCCAGGACATCCCTTCTCACCTGTGTGTGGAGATGGAGGCACTGAGGTGCTGGTGGTGGGCTTGAACACAGAGCAGGGCTTGAGTTGGCACTTTGTTTTCCAGTGTGAGAGGGGGTTTTTGCAGTGGCCCAGACGGTGCTCTGCAGCAGGCACGTGTTGCTGTGTCACAGTTTACCAAGAATGGCATAGACTCACTTTCTCAGAAGGCTAGAAATCTGATTCTTTATTTTGAGATGATCTCTCTTTTATACTATTTTACACAGATCAATTTGATTGGTGAAACAAAGGCAATTGTTGATGGTCAAACGAGAGGGAGATCAAGAAGTCCCTCCTTCAAGAAAGGAATGAAACAACATAGGTACAGTTAGAAAAGCATTGGTCTTGTTTATAGAAATCGCCTGGGAAAGGAATTTCCAAAAACCACAACATGTCAGGCATGAATTCAGGGCTACTGTTGCTGTTTTCCTGAGCAGCCCAGGAAAGCTTTCCTTGCAATAACGCTACTTGGAAAATACACTCTGGAAGGCAGAGAGCCATCTTCAGCTCCTGCAACGGGATCATCAGGGAAATGGACTTTGCTGGATGTGCCCTTGAGTCTGGAATGCCTTGGGCTGGGTGCTGTGGATGGCAGGGCAATCCAGGAGCCCCTGGCAAGGAACTATAAAGCATCCAAGGCAGGAATGGAGCTGGGAAGCTCCTACAGGGTGGAGCTCTGACACGACCCCTCCTCTTTGGGGGAGGATTCTTCCCTGAAATGCTTTCCCTGACAGCCTAAGGATTTCCCTGAGGGCACCCTGATGCTTTTCCCAGGCAGGGGGTGGTGGGAGACTACTTGTCCCAAACTGCGATTACAGCTGGACTAGATAAGAATGGACTCCAAGAGAGGCTTAGGGCAGGTTCCAAACTGAACATGGGCTTGTAGACACCTGCTCCCCGGGACAGCATCGGGCTTCGGCTGTGCTGCCCCACTGCTGGGGCTGCACAGTGTTCCTTGTGCCCCTGGAGCTCCCACAGCCCTGCTCATCCAGCCCCATTATCCGCCAGGTGCTGCGGACAGGTGAGATGTGGCTGCTGCTGGTGGCCCTGTGCCTGGCCCAGGGACTGGAAGATGCCATCCCAGGTGCTGAAGAATTGTACAACCCTGAGAGGTCCATGAACATTGTAAGTGCTGGGCGGGGGGCACCACACTTCCCCACGGGTAGGCCCAAAGTCCTTCCCAAGCTTGGCTCACCCCTTCCCTGCATCTGCACCTGGCCTCTTGGGGGGGCGTGGGGCATCAAAAATCTCCCATATTTGCATTGCTGTCACTGACTTCATGCCCTCAGCGTGGGCTCGGCCTCTCCCTGCGCTTCCTCTAATTCCTTTGGATGGAGGTGACACTGGGGAATGTGGGTGGCAGGAGGGGATGAGGCTGAGGCAGGCACAGTCACCCTCTGCCCTCGCACCATTGTCCCTGCAGAGCCAGAAGATCCTCTTCCATGGGTATCCCAGCGAGGAGTATGATGTGATGACAGAGGACGGCTACTTCCTGAGCCTCAACCGGATTCCCCACGGCACGGGGGGCGCTGGGCTCTCAGGTGGGCTCAGCCCCACCGAGGGGGGCACCCGCTGTGACCCTGGCCCCTGCCCAGACGCAACCGGAAACAGGGGGAATACCTGTGCCTTCAGGCATGGTTTGGGCAGCTGGGAGAGGGATGAGGAGTTTCTTCCTGGCCGCCTTGAGCTGTCCCTAGGGATTCAGGAGCGCAGCATTGTGTTTTGCTGCACCTGGGATGGGGCAGCCTGACCCAGCAAAGCCCCAGCGGCTCTTTCCCCGCAGCAAACCCCTGCCCCAAGGTCCAGGCTCAGGGCCTGGGATGGCAAAACCCCTCAAACACAAAAAAGCACCAGCATAACCAAGGAAATAATGAAAGAAGGGAACATTTAATGGGCAGTCTGCAGAAAACAGAATCAAGACGTACAGTGGTGTTTTATTTCCAGATGGAAAAGGTGTCTTCTTCTGTCAACTACCTAATATCTCCTCTTTCAGGATCCAGGACCCCCGTGCTGATAGTGCATGGCTTCTGTCTGGATGGTGGTAACTGGGTGGACAATTTCCCTGACAGCAGCCTGGCCTTCATCCTGGCGGATGCAGGATATGACGTCTGGATCGGGAACAACCGGGGCAACAGCTGGTCCCGCCGGCACCACAACCTGTCCATCGGCTCCGAGGAGTTCTGGGACTTCAGGTTGGGGGGCCACCAAGGACAGGGCTGGGGCGCAGGGCTGTCAGCGCTGAGCCCCTGGTGGGAGGGAGGTTGGGAGGTGGGAATCTCGTCCAGGCTCTCCCTTTGCCATGCAGCTTCCACGAGATGGCCATGTACGACCTCCCGGCCATGGTGGGCTTCATCCTGATGAAAACTGAGCAGGAGAAGCTGTTCTACATTGGCCACGCTCAGGGCAGCTCCCTGGGTGAGTGAGGAGGGGGTGGAGAAGGCAGTGGGTGGGAGCAGGGCATGGGGTTGCTGTGGGAACGAGGCATCAATGTCTGTCACAGTAGGACAGGAAATAGATTGACTCCATAGAGCTGTCAGGAGAGAAAGAAGGCTTTATTTACAATCCCAACAGTTTCTTTTAGAACATGCTGTGTAAAAAGGTCTGTTATTGCTCCATGGCACTGACACTGCTCTCCGTTGGTTCAGCAATAGGAAACAACCCCTGGGGACAGTTGTTATGGCAAAGGGAACACTGTTTGCTGAACCTGTGCTGAGAAACGGAGAGAGATGTTTTGAAAAGAGAAACTGTTGACAGCTTTCCCTTGGGAAAGGAGCTAGCAATAGTTAGCAAGCTAAAATTCTCTCAGGCTCAGAAATATCAAGCCCACAAATGTCCATCCCAAACTGGACCCTGCTGGGACCAGGGCTGCACTGGCTGCTGTCCCCACCTGCCCTCCCAGCCCTTCTGCATGGGAGGGTTTTGCCACATCCTGCCCATCCATCCTGGGCTGCGCTGGCATCCAGGAGTGTTTTTTGTTCAAACCCTGCACCTCCAACACAGGGTTTGGGGTGAGTTGGGATTCATGTTGTGATCTCATGCTACTTTTCAGGTTTCATAGCGTTTTCCAGCTTGCCACATCTGGCCAAGAAAATCAAGCTCTTCTTTGCCCTGGCTCCTGTGTACACCTTGCGCCACGCCCGGGGCCCTGTGTTAGAGACAGCCTTTCTACCAGACCTGGTGCTCAAGGTACAGGAGCTGTTTGTGGGACTTTTGGCACCTCCTGCCCCCTGCATTGCCACTATGCACTGATCCTGCACCTGCGGCGGGCGTTGGAGCTCCTAACATCCTTCCTAACATTTCCTCGTGCTCTTGCAGGACGTGTTTGGAACCAGAGAGCTGGTTCTGGTGCGGAGGAAAAAGAAGCTGTTCCTGGTTGAGAAGTGCAGCCAGCAGCAGGCAGCTGAATGGTGTGCCAAAAGGATCTTCCGCGTCGGAGGGCCTGACAAGAACAACTTGAACATGGTGGGTGCACCAAGCTCTCAGTCCAGGTCACGGCCCTCTCTGGCTTTCCTAGACACCTGGAGATAGTTAATGAGACACAACAATGAGTATAAACCCACAAAATAAGATGTGAAAGGCAGAGGTTATTTGGAGATTTCCTGCACTGGTGTCAGGGTGTTGAACCTAATGGAGTCTTTGGTAGAGAGAGAATCACTTGTGGTCTCCTCTCTTAGGGAAAGGAAAGTCTTGCCTCATTTTTAGCTGACACTCAACAAATTTAGAAGAAAATAACCAAAGAATGACTGGACCAGTTGTATTTCCATTGATTAAGTGGCTTACCTTTGAAAGCTGCTTCTAGCTCTGAGCAGAATAAAGCTGCTAAAGAATAAAAAGCTATATAAATATGTGGCTTTTATATCACAGTTATATGACAGAATGATTTTTTTTTTGCCTAGACGGATTTTTATGCCTCCCAACTCACTTAGAGAATACTTTCTTTTTCCTGCAGAGCCGACTGGATGTGTACATGTCTCATTTTCCAGACTATACATCAGTAAAAAATCTTCTGCACTGGGGACAGGTAGAGACTCTGATTTTATAACTACTTTAACTTTTCCTTCTTTTAATCTGTGAATGTGATATTTTCAAATGCTGCTTCATTCATGCTGGAAACAGGTAAAGAAGGTAAAATCAAAGCCAAGAGAGAAAAGGGATTTTTAAGCTGCTGCACCAGGGTGTCTCAGAAGCCACGGCTGTCTGGGGGTGGAGGCTGATCCAGGGTATTACCTGCATTAACCCTTTGCCTCTGCCTTCCAGACTGCAAAAACTGCGCAGTTCAAGCAGTTTGACTATGGGCCGAGAAACTTGGAGAAGTACAGAAGGGTGAGCTGGATGGGGCTGGCTAGGATGGGCATGGGGATGGGTTCCTTATCTTCTTTTCCTCCTGTTAGAGCCGGGATGAATGCACGGGATGCAGTTTGTGTGTTTGGACTCAGTGTTTATTAATTCTTACCTATAGTACAGTCTCACGAGTCGTGAACTCTAACTAACAAGGTGGAAATTGGAGGAGTCTCCAACTCTTTCCAAGGATTCCCTAAGTGCCAATTACCCAGTAATGAGATGACACCTATATTACCTATACCTTCGACCCAATAATTGACTACCCAAGGTCCGCAACACGGACCCCTTCACCCAATAAGAAAAAAACACCCAAAACCACGAAGAAGGAGGTGAAGAAGAAGGACCCAGTCAATGCCCTGAATCCTCCATACTGCCCCACACATATTACTATATACTAAAACCTTAAATTCCAAGTTTTCCGCCCTGTGAGATCACACAGTACCATTCAAACTACACGTCCAAAACCCTAGTGCTATCACTCGGTTTCGGAAGTCTGTTCCACAGCCTCAGGTCAAATGCAGTGCTTGCTTTGAGGGTCAGTGCCTTTTAGCACAGCAAGCCTGAAATGCTCAGCCTCCGTGGTTCCAACAGATGGGGAGATCACACCCCACCCATCGGAGCCCCCAGGTAACAGGAGTGCTTCTCCCCTTCCCAGCTGCGTCCGCCCTTGTACCAGATCGAAGCCATGAGGGTGCCGGTGGCCGTGTGGAGCGGGGGGCACGACTGGGTCACTCCCCCTGTGGAGACTGATCGTTTGCTGTCCCACCTCACCAACATCGTGCACCACGAGCACTTCCCTGACTGGAACCACTTTGACCACCACTGGGGCCTGAACGCCCCGCAGCGCCTGTACAGGCAGATGGTGACCTTGATGAAAGAGAATCCATGAATCCTTGAATGCATCCATGAATCCATCCATGAATCCGCCCATGAATCCATCCATGAATCCATGCATGAATCCATCCATTAATCCATCTATGAATCTGTCCATGAATCCGTCCATGAATCCATCAGTGAATCCATCTATGAATCCATGCATGAATCCATCCATGAACCCATCCATGAATCCATCCGTGCACTGCCCCTGGATGGAGGAGCCGCCTGTTCCTGTGTGCCTTGGGGCATGGGGTTTGTGTGAGGGATGACCTGCTTAAAAATGTCTCCCATCCCCCTGTCCCACACTGATTTAATGCTTTCAAATGCAATGCTATGATTCCTGCCTGCCCTATGTGTCTGTAGAGATTGCAATAAAGTCTTGCATCACAGCCAGACTCCAGCCCTCAGCTCGCTGGGCTAACTGGGTTTGCAGGAGATCTGCTGTGTTGGGGTTTTTTTTCAGCTTCTGCAGGCTCAGAGCAATCCAAGAATGAAATTTTACTCCAGGAATCAAGCACGTGGTGTGGTTTGTGGATTTAGGCACAGGAGGGGAGGAAAGTGACCTTGTGACAGGCACTGGTGGAAAGAGGCCACATCTGGCCCAGGGGCTCTGAGCTGGGCACAGCTGGCAAAGGCCAGAGAAGCAGGAGATTCTCCTCACCAGATCCTCCTCGCTGCGCAGGGTGAAGTTCAAAAACTGGTGATTTACTGGTGATGAAATGTGCAAGGAGAGGCTGAGCCCTTTCTCATCTCACAAATCCACCCAGCTATCCCTCTCCAATCACATGGTTTCTTGCCAAGCTTTTCTTGCTCATCCTGTTTAGCTCCTTACTGTTGAAATAAAAAAGAAAGTCACTACTAGAGGAATAAATTTCAGCCACTCTGATTACCCTGGAGGGGTTAACTAGTTACTGACTCTCTGGAATCAAAGCTATAATATTTTTTTCCTACATTTGTGCTGCATTGAACAGGGCAGAAATTGGTAGTGCCATGACTTAGTTTCAGGTTCTGGGAACATCTGGCAAGGCTGAGGATCTCACTTTCTGGATTCCACCTCATCAGCAGGACTACTCAGAGAAAACCCTTGCAATCACCAAAGCCATTCATCTGCCAGCTTGTAGGAGCAAAGCAGCCCAGCATCAGGATGGATGAGTCCTCTGCATGTGCCTTTCACCTTGCAGGGATGGGAATGGCAGAGTATTTCCAGAGTTTGCACCAGAAAGATCATCTGCATCAACAGAGCATCTTGGTGTGGCCCAGTGACCAGGACTGAGCTATTTCTATCTTGTCAACAACTCCAGGACTCTGGAGAAAAGCCTCGGTGTGAAAACCTGACCAGGTGGATGATGAGAAACAGCAACTCAAGGTTTTCCAAGGAACAGACACCAGCATTTCCCTGTCTCCCTGATAATTGCCCAGCCAGCAGAGCCACCCATCAGGTATGGTGGACATGCCCGTGCTCAGCCTAGCAGCCCCATCTATTTATTACATGGGATTCATTTATTCTGTTTGTTGCATATTATTTGTGGCAGACCCATCTCTGTATTACATGTGCTGGCCAGCAGTTGTGCAGGATTCTGCCTGCAAGTCCCTGCACATGGCAGAAGACACCCACAGCAGAAGGTTTTCGGAGCTCCAATCCAAAGAAAATAAAAATGCTGATGGTCTGGGCGGATTAAACCTCAGTGGGATTAATTTGCAACCTCTGCATCCCCCACCTTTTAATAGAGAGATAAATATGTTTAAAGGATAAAACATTGCTCTCTAACCCAAACTGACGTCAGCTGAGCAGCTTGTGGGGCTGCTAAGCTGGGCTCAAAGCATCGATCCTTGTAAGGAAGGCATCTGGTGGTGCCATCAGCACCAGCACCAGCCACACTGGGGGTCTCTGCCCAGCCCTGAGCCCAGCTCAGGCTCTGCAAAGATATTTCAACCCCTGACCTGCATCTGAAGAGGGAAAGGAGAAGGATCCACATCGAAGTCAGTCTGTCAATAGGTTGCCTAATAACAGGTTGACAAGAGTAAGGAATTGGCACACAGGATTGGCGGCTGTTGCCAGCGATTTGCAACACAGTGCTGAGGCTGATGAGGGTGGATCACGTCTGTGTTTAAAGCTGCACCTTCAAACAACACACTTCAAGTAGATTTAACAAGTGAAATGTCAGGCTCCTGTTATTTCACCCACAAAGCTGTGAGGACCTGGAGTCTTGACCACTATCTTGTATTGCTTCCCAATCCTTTCACAAAAGAATCAACCTGCTCACTGAATCAGAGAAACTCAGCAGCCAAGGGCCAGCAGGTCTGGCTGTCACTGGTGCCACACCAAACCTGGCTTGCTCTCCCAGGAGCCCATGAACCCTGTGGCAAAAGGCTGTTCATTTATTTAGTCTTTTACCAGGGGATGTGTCTGCCTGCCAGCCAAAGGCCAGACCTGCTGGCTCAGCAGGCTGTGGAGTCCGGCAGGGCACAGCTCCAATCACCCTTTCCCACCAGAACAGCACGGAATGACAGAGGACATGGAATGTCCTCTCCCTCTGCAGGGTGGTGATGGCCTCACGGCAGTGCCAATGTGCCCTCAGGTATCTGCTGCCTTCCCAGAGGGCCCAGCCAGGGACAAGAGTGTTGCTTTTTATTTTCTTTTCTGCCAGACTCGGGATTAAATGCTCGAGATGGTATTTCTTGTTCGGACTCAGATGTTTATTAATTCTTATCTATAGTAGAGTCTCACAAGATATGAGTGCTACAGCACTTCTAGCTAGCAATGTAAAAAATGGCCCCTATCTCTTTCTCTACAAGGCCTTTTGAGGATAAACAGTCCAATTAAGAAATGACACCTAAAGTATTTTTACTTTTAACCCAATAACCAACCACCCGTGGCCTGTAATGCAGACTTTTCTCTCCAATTACAAAATACTGCCCAGACCCATGGAGAAGAAGATGAAAAAGAGGGACTGGCCTACGCCCTAAAACCTCCATCTTGCTTTATATGTATTACTGTATTCTAAAACCTTAAACTCTAAGCTTTCCACCATGTGATAGCACACACTTCCATTCAAACCACACACCCACAATCCCAGCGCTATCGCTCTGTTTTGGAGGCCTTTTCCAAGGCCTCAGGTCAATGCAGTGCTCTCTTGGGGGTCAGTGCCTGCCAGCACAGAGAGTCTGAAATTCTCAGTGCCCAGGGTTCCAACACAGGAGGCCAGACTGGGCAGCTGGGCAGGAGCAGGGTGGCAGTGACACAGGACTTGTCACAGGAGCAGGGCTGGGAGGAGGTCAGGGAGGGTTGGGACCAACCAGGTGCCCGGCACTGGTGGAAACAGCACCCAGGAAAACCCTGACTTGGGAATTTGGGATTTTCAGTCTGTGTTTCCCAGCTACTTGGGTGCCCACTGGGAGCAGAGGCAGGGAATGCTGTGCCACCCTGGGCTCTCTCCTCCGTACCCTCCTGATCCCAGGGGATGATTTGAGGTTCTTTATTCATTTATTTCTACATCTTCTGGGTCCTGCCATGTGCCACATGTCTCATCTGGAAATGTCTCCCGCTGCTGGCAGCTGATTTATTTTCATTTCAGCCAGGATTTGGGTCACAGCTTTGTTTCAGGGCTTTGAAAGTGAGAGAAAATATTTAGGCACAGCAAAAGGAGACAAAGCAATCAAGGAAAAGCCCTTTTTCCCCCATGGCAAAGTACCAAGAAAAGCTGCGTTTTTAATTTTTTTTTTGGCTTTGGGCAAACTGTTTCTTCAGAACTGTAAAGAGATTTCAAAAAAAAAAAAGGAGATGTGTTTAAATAGGATTAACTTAAGCAAGAATTTGTACTACAGAAAGATGCTTAGAGAATCTCTTAAAGACAGAAAAGCAAACAATATCCAAATCCGATAATCTGATCACCTGATAAAATTTACAAGCAATTTTCTTAGTAGAGAGAAGAGTATTTACTGGAAATGGACTGTCTTGAACAAACTGAATAAACAGATTAGGTGAAGAGCATTACCTAGAAAGACAATTTTACAGAAAGCTTCTTGGAATGAGGCAGAAGCTACATACTTAGGAAGAAAATGAGTGAAAAAAACTAAATCATGAATTATTTACTGCAACCAACGTGGCTTCGTGATATGCCAGGAAACTGTAATGAGTGCAAGCTTCTTTTCATAAATAAATGGCATTAAATTTTCATTTTGCTTGCTGGCTTTGCCCTTCAGAGGAGAAAGCCTTAGGACAGGATGATGAGGGAAGCAGCAGGGGAACAAACACGTCATGGCTGTGTCACTGCTGTTGGCTTTGCTCAGAGTCCCCCTGGGAAGCTTCTCCCCAAAGAAGCAAGGCCAGCACAAGGACATCCGGCACTAGGGACGAGTCTCTGTCCTTCACCTCTGCCAAGCAAATTATAGCCAGGAATTCTGTCAGCAAAAATAACCCACAGCAACACTTGGAATGGCTGCTCTCCCCCGAATTTCTTTCTTGGTGTCCCCTAAGCCTCTGACTGACCTACTCTGCTTTTCAGGGTGATGCAGATCTTCCAGGAAATTCTAAAGGAAGCATGACAGACTGAAAATCTGACCCTACACCGGTGCATGATTTTGAGTAATTTCTCCCTGAAATACTGCTTTGCCACACAGCTGGGCTCTCCCTCCCTGAAAGGAGCTGATTCTTCTGGTGGTTGCACCATTGACATGTTTACCGAGATTTTTCTGATGAGCCTCGGGATTTTGGCTGACAGAAACAGCCAAATTTTTATTGCTGTAAAAGAACTGCCCTTCCTTCGGGCTAAAGAAAATAATCATCAACACTTCACAGCACCTCTGAGATCACCACTCAATCTTATTACCAAAACCTCTCAGATAAACCCTAAGACATAGGCACTTTGTGAATACCCTAAGCTCCTTTTTATTTGAATTTTACACATTCTGCACCAGAATCACACACTGGACTGTCTGACTCGTAATTTCTCTTCAGGATTTATTCATTTCTCACTTCTCAGTCACTGAAAGAAAAAAAAAATGCCCAAACTCAGCCACATTCAAAATGTGATTAATCACAATTTTTATTGAATTCAAAACCACTGCTACTGTTTTCTCTCTAGGGAGATGTCCTTCCAGTACCTGAAGAATGAAAGATGGAAAGAAACTATTTACAAGGGCCTAGAGAGACAGGACTAGGAGGGAATGGCTTCCCAGTGCCAGAGGGCAGGGCTGGATGGGATACTGGGCAGGAATTGTTCCCTGGCAGGGTGGGCAGGCCCTGGCACAGGGTGCCCAGAGCAGCTGTGGCTGCCCCTGGATTCCTGGCAGTGCCCAAGGCCAGGCTGGACACTGGGGCTTGGAGCAGCCTGGGACAGTGGAATGTGGATAGGCTTTAAGGTCCCTTCCGACCCAAAACATTCTGGCATCCTAATTCTGGTGTTTTTCACCACAGATCTATGGGATCTCTTTCTAATCCACCTTGATGGTTTTAGGCATAACAATGTCAGACCTGAGACAGCAACAATGAGCTTTGTGTCACTGATGAAGACACAAAAAAAGTAAATCAAAAGGAAAAAGAAGGAAAGAAAGTGGAAAAGGAAAGGCAATGCTGTGCCAGGAATAGCATGAAGGCTTCTCCCCACCCTGTCAGTGCTCCAGTTAAAAGCAGAACATTTTAACCAAGTATATTCAGGTGGTCCAAACAGAGAGAAATTCCAAAATCCTCTAGAGACAGCAGTAATCTTATGAGAAAATAATCAGAAAAAAAAAATCATATCAGGTAAAACCAGGATCTTTAGGGATATTTCTTCATGATGTCAAGGATTTCCCGATACAAAACCTCGGTGGCATCGAGGCCCAGCACGAAATCCATGTGGTTCCAGTGAGGAATCAGCTTATGATGGAGCAGGTTCCTGACCTGGGGGAGGAGGAGGGCGGTGTCCCGGGGGTCGGCCAGGCAGTCCTGCCCCGCGTTCCAGATGGCCGTGGGCACCTCCATGGCCCCCACCTCGTAGAACGGCGCCCCGGGCTGAGGAGATGGAGAAGCGGTTTCACAAAAGAGGAGAGGAGAGGAGATGCTGCTGGGGTGCAGCATGCAAGAGGAATTAAGACTCTTTGGGAATGGAGGGAAATAAAAAGTGGAACTCCTTTCTCCTAGAAAGAAGTGAAACTTCAGTAGAGATGCAGCATAGCCGTACGTGCTACTATTTAGTGAGTTAATTTAATTAAAATTAATTAACAAATTCGTTCTGCCTGGCTAGAAATTCTGGTTCTGATACACCAGACTGTTTTGATAAGGAGGCAGAACTTTGGCTGCCCTGATTTAGTGCTGCTGGATGTTCCTGCTCCCAGCAGGAGGTTGGACTGGGAACCTCCAAAGGTCCCTCCCAGCCAGCCCTGCCCGAGTTTGTGGTGAGGCATCACCAGCACTTCCGTCAGCCCAGTGACAGCAGGGAAGTCTTTGGAAGTAAATGTTTGAAATTAAAACATTTCTGTAGGGTTATTTCAGCTCCACACCCTGAGGACTTGCCATGAGGTGATTTGTCAGCAACATCTCTGATCACCTGCAGTGTAATTAATCCAGTTAAGAAGCACACTGCTTTCTGAACAAATTTTTTGTTTGTTTAAGGAAGAAAGAGGCTTTCTTTTTTTTTTTTTCCCCAAGGCTTAACCACTGTTTCAGAGAAGAAATTTTTCCTAATATTCAGCCTGGTGTAACTTGAGACCATTTCCCCTTATCCCATGGGAAGGGGAAAGCACGAATTCAAAGGGTTTTATTCCGTTTAAAAGGTATTTGCAGAATAGAGTCAAGAATGGAAAATGCTTTTGTTCCAAGCAAAGATCCTGACTTCCAGTTTATGAAGAAAGGAATACCTTAAGAGGAGTCACAGCAGGCATAAATGGGAAGAGAAGAGGGAAAGGGAAGGCCATGGCTATTGGAAGAACCTCACCTGTCTGTAGCGAAGGCTGTTGTACACGTGCCCCCCGTCAAAAGCTCTCAGTGCCCCACCATGGACTCCCTGCAGCAAATTCAGACATGCAGTGGTCTAAGTGAAAGCACAGTTCTGTGGGGGTGCAGTCCATCCTCAAATGCCAAACCTCAAAAGTCAGTTTTCATCACTGAACTGGCAGGATTTTTCAAGTGAGTCTCACAGGTCTGGCCCTGGGCCCAGCAGAAGTAATTATTGTCTTGATTTTTTGGACAAATGGACAGGGATTATGTTTCTAATGTTTGTGGATAATACCAGGATGGGAAGAAATGAAAATGTTCTGGGAAATGGGTTTAGAACTCTAAATATTCCTTGTGGGCTGGAGAATTGGCCTGAAATGGCACAATCAAAGATGGAAGGAGCCTCTGAACATCTCTTGTCTAACTGGAACAGGACCATCAGCAATATAAGGTCAAGGTGGCTGTGGCTTGACCCCTCCACTGGACAGCAGCACTTCAGAAAATGGAGTGTGTGTTCTTGCTACAAACCCCTCAAAGTTCTTCTGGGGTCCCTGAGCAGGAATTCCACATGGGGAAGAAGCTATGCCCTGTGCCTGTGGCATGCACCTCAGAGGTCATGGACTGAACCTGCAATCCACAAAAAACTGGGCAAATTTTTAGCCTGGGGAAGAGAAAAGGAGTGCAGCAGAACAAAACTGCAGCGTCAAAGGGCTCCAGTGGTGATTGTTCTCATGCCCACAAGGGGAAGAAGGAGAAATAATCAGCTTTATCAGTAGTAAGCTTAATTGGCTGCTTTCCAGATGCACCTCTGACACAGTCTGACCACTGATGGCACTCAGGCTGCAGGGCAAGAGTGGAGCTGGTTTGAAATGGGACCCCTGGAATGTGCCTGCTGTGGATGCAGGGTCCTCAGCTCCAAGTGTTTCTCTTGCCAGATCCACTCCTTTAGGGCCACTGGGCTCAAAAATCTGCCAAGCGTTTTACAGAGGGGTGAAAACAAAACCAGCAAAGATCTGACAGAAGTGTGTCTTGCAGCAACCAGCCCAGCAGGCTGCCCACAAGGGACCAGGGACACTCTGCTGGGCGCAGGAAGGAGCCTGGGAAGGTTTACCTGCAGCCAGTGGATTATGTTCTGGACTGAGGACCCCGCCGGGTTGTGTCCAATGTACACATCGAATCGGCTCTGCAAGACACAAGCACATGCCACAACAGGATTCACTTGGCTCCGCGAAACAGGGCATTGCCAAGGCTTTGGCCTTCAGAAGGACCCTGTGCAGATTTATTCCCACGTACCATGTTTGTGTTCTTCCAGTTAAACCCGAAAACCATGGCCAGGATGTGCTTGCAGACCTTTGAGCAGACACAGAACCTGGAGAGGACCAGCTCCCCAAGGGCAGTGTGTGGGAGGAACTCCCTGGTGCCAAACATCTCCTGTAAAATTGCAAGTGTACTCATCAAATAGGAAGTCTGGTCATGCTTTTCCCCAAAGCACCACCGCTTTGCAACTTCTATTTTATCCCCACATTAAGGTTGGCCATAGTGAAGCCTCCCTTGCACCCTGCTAAATGCTTCTGTTCCTTGTTTCTTATGGGCATGATCTCTTACATTCATTATGTTCTTGTGTTAAAAGGTAGGGCTCAATTCACAGCCTCTGCATCAGTTTTGTTCACCAATGTTTTGGACCTAATTCTGCCAGAACATTCTGGGGAGTGAATTCAGGACAGGACTGAAAGGTTCTGCAGTGAGATGTGTTTTTCCTCATTATGAAAACAGACAGAGGGCAGCAGCTCCCCTCTCTGTAAATGACTTGAAATATTCCACAGATAATTTGACAATCCCTATCAAAAAAACCACTTTGGCTGTGCAGAACATAGTGCAGACCAACCTTAAGCCCATAGTCAGAAAAGAATGCGAGTTTTGTAAATGGGCTCCGAGAAAATATCACCGTGGTCACCGGTGAAAGAGCAAAGAACACCTTGATTTTCCGAGCCAGCTGGGGCATAGTGGAAAAGGCTATAAAACCTGGGGGGGTGGAAAAAAGTAGGAAAAAAATGGCTTAGTCTTTGGAGACACTCATGCACATAGTTTAATTTCATTGAGTAATTTTACAAATGTGAGAGGGGATGTAGGCTTCTCATGCTCCCATCAAAAGGACCCACTCACCTATGGTGGTGCCTTGGGAATGACCAATATAATACAGCTGTTTCTGTCCTGTTTTCTGCTCAATAAAGCTGATCATGGCTGGGAGGTCATATCTAGCCATCTCATCAAAGCTGCAAAAGGAAGAGCAGATGTCCTGCTGAGAGGGGCAGCATCTACACGTGCACAACCATCACCAGCAAACCACAAAACCAGCAGGGAGGGCAGGGCCTCCCCACAAACTGCTTCATCCGACTGAGTTTCCACATGGGGTTTTCACTCAAAATAAGTTGGATGAGCTTCAGTCCAGCCTGGTTTACTCATCCCCCAGCTAGGGCAGTGTGACCCTGACAGAATCCATCTGTTTCTGAGATCCTCAAACCCATGTACCTGAAAGCCCAGAATTCATCCTGGTTGGGAGTCAGGACCTGGTGTCTCCTGGACCAAGTGTTCCCTCTGCTGTTTCCTATCCAAACATCGTAGCCAGCGTCTGCGAGGATGAAGCCCAGGCTGCTGTTGGCCAAGTTGGTGAGCCAGGTGCTGCCTTCTGCAAGGAGACCATGCTGCAGAAGTGCCACGGGCCTCACACCTGCAAGACAGGCAGCATGATGACTCTCTTTGTTTTTAAGAGGTTAAAAATAACTATAAATAAATTAATTCTTCTTAATATTTTTAATATTGTCGCCTTTCGAGACAGTCTATGAAGTGTTATCCCCATGGCAGCCAAAATCTGTGGAGATTTGTGTTGGTGTTCCTCTAGATATCATTTGAAAAGCAGGTTTGCTAAGCTGCACAATTATCTTGGCCTTTATCCCCAAAATCTCTGGGGGTGTTGGCAGAACTTGGGCTGCCTGGGGAGCTCTGTAGGCAAACATGGAGGAGCCTGGGGATGTGATAGGAAAAATGCGATTTTCATGGCTCTAACCCCCCCTCCCAGTTACTACCCTTCACAGGACTAGAGGATCCCCTGGAGGCTCCTCAGGAGGTACCAAACCAGTCTGCTGATCCATCAAATGGCTGCAGGAGCACATTTTGGGAGCCAGGCTCTGGAGAGAACCCAAGGGGTGCCACCAGGATGGATGGGCTGCCTCCCACTGCTGGGATTGCAGCCTGACATTCAGTGCTCAGGGGTTCATGAAGGATGAGGAAACGTCCCTGGCAAGGGATCAGCCTTCCCGACAAATTCTGATCCATCAAAACTGGTGCTACGGATGCCAAGCCAACAGGCAACCCTGAAAACGCTCTTGCACAAGCCCTGGTATTCCAGTGAATGGCTCAAGGCATGTGTGTTCTGTGTGGCACCAGTTTTACCCTGGCAGCCGGCATTTCCTCTCCCGTGAGGAATTCTGTTCAGCTGAAGGATGTAGCCATCTTCTGTCACCACATCATACTCCTCGCTGGGGTACCCCCAGAAGGAGGCCATTTCACTCTGCAACAGGAAGGAAGCCAATAAGAACATTTCCAAGGCTCCTGCAGGGAAACCCCTGAATGTGATATTTAACTATAATTATTTATTAGTGGCTGTTTCCTGGACACTTCCTGGCTTGGCTCCAATGCCATCGTACTTACGATGTTCATCCCTGCTTCTGGATTCTTAGGAAATTGGGAATTCAAGAGGCATTCCCCAGATGCCATCCCGTGGAACATGGACACCAAAGCTAGAGCCAGCCACATCCTCGCTGTGCCTGGAACGACACAGCCACAGAATCAGTGCCAGGGAAAGCAGGGGCCATGTCCAGCAGGGCAAGGAGAGACGAGGGTAGGAAAATGCCCCACGTAGGACTCAGCCTCAGGCTGGTGGCCTGGATGATCACTTCAAAGCATTACTGCACATGGGGTGACTCAGGAAACACATCTCAGCAGGAATATGTCCTGGGAGGTGGGACAGACTTCCAGGAATTCCAGAAAGAGGTGAGGCAACAATCCTTGCAGTGCTCTGGGAACTGCAAGAGGTTAAAATCATAGAACCACAGAATGGTTTGGGTTGGGAGAGACCTTAAAGCCCCTCTCATTCCAGCCCCCTTCCACTACCCCAGGTTGCTCAGACCTCCACTGAACCATTCCAATACACAGAGGACATAGGATGTTGCTTGTCCTGTCAGTGACCATGCAGTGCCACTTCTCCAGTCTCTCCTCCAGGAAAGAGGATGGCCAAGAGGGAGAGCTCTGTCCCATCACCCTGCTGTTTGCATCTCCTGTTGGCATCACTGCCCAAACCTCCTCAGGAAGGACAGGGAGGATGAATAAGATCCAGCACTGCCTTCCCTCCCTAAATAGAAATAAAACCATGAAAAGAAAATCTCTAACTGCTTGCCCTTCTCCTTGATCATGATGTAAAAGACAAGAATTGGTTACATTTAATTCCTAGATGGACATTTTAAAGTGCAAATCTATATGCAAAATGGGGAGACATGTATCTTCCTGCAGATCTAGACATCCCTTAGTGATACCGGTTTTAACACAGCTTAAGAAAACCCTCACTCATTGTGCTGGAGACTGCAGCTGCCACAGGAGGTGGTGGAGGTGATGCCTTGGAAGGCTGACCTGAAACAGAGACTGGACAGAGCTAGAGAATAAAGTAGGTGTTTATTGAAAGGCCTCCAGGATCCACCTTGGGCAAGACAGGAGCCTGACCAAGGCTGCACCTAAGGTGGACCAAGAATGATCACAAAATGTCTGACTGGCCATGAGATCTTACACTTTTGTAAGTTTTGTTCCATTTGCATATTGGGGTTTAATTGTTCAATTACAGCCTCATGTTGTGAGGTCCCATCCTTCTTGTTCCTCCCTTCAGCCCACCCTTGTTTGTGCTTTTGGGCTGAAAGCTGTCCTTGGTCTTCAGCAGGAAAAGGATTTGTTTTGTGTCTGTGCTCTGTGAACAGAGCTGAGTGACACTGAATGTGAGGCTCAGAACTACATCCCTAGGCAGCACAGAATCTGAAAATATGAAAGCTAAAGCTTAAGGCATCAGAGGCAGAAGGGAACAGCAGGTTTTGCACACAGTTGTGGGCAGGAGGCATCACAGATACAGAAAGGTCTGAGCAGGATTGCTCCCTCCAACCACTGTAACATTGGACACCACATGAAAAATTGGGCTGGACCAGCCTCTAGAACTGACCCAGCAAATCAGATTTTGGTCCCCTGTTCTGAGGCAAGCATGGGCTGTGAGTGCCATGAGTCGTAAGTGCCGTTCACAGCCACGTCTAGACCTGGCTCTACCCATGCTTTTCCCACACTCACCTGTCCAGAAGCTGCCAGCCCAGCTGAGAGGTGGCACAGCTCCTGCAGGAGGGGACGGGGAGCTGCTGGCCCCTGGAGAGGATGGGCAGTGCAGGGAAGAGATGCCCAGCCTGGAGGAGATGCAGGTGTGGCACACAGCAGTGTCAGAGGATGGGTTCTCACCCCTGGCTGGTGCACGGAGACAGCCCTATTTGAACTGGCTGCAGGGTGGGGTGGCAAGTGTAAACACCCTGGGACACAGAGCATATAAATCATTAGGTAATGTCACAGTTTAGAAAGTGCAGTTCCCCAGAATTTGTTTGTGGAGGCCGGTTAAATACTGTTTAGGCAGAGTCAAATGACTGTGGACATTTGGAGGTGATTTCCATTGATAAAGTGGTGTAATTGGTATTGCTGAAGAAAGTTTCCAGGTTCCCATTTCGGTGGTGGTTTTATTTATTTATTACAAGAGACATAATTAAGTTATTGCAAAGAAAGATCAAAGTCTAAAATGGATTTCCAGTAGCTGTGGTTTAGAAATGATGATGCTCCTTGTTATACTAAGATGCCATGTGTGAGATGGAGATTAAATCCCAGGCAACAGACTGAAAACATCTGTACTGGGTCAGGCTGGGATGGAGTTCCCTTTCCTCATAGCACAGGGATGGGACACAGCCAGGTTGCCATAGCAACACTCCCTACCTTGTCTATCCCTCCGCCCACTTTTCTCACTTTTGCTCTTCCAATTCCCTTCACCTGCCCCACTTGGAGGTGGAGGATGGAGTCGTGTCCGGCCACCACAACATCCTTGTTCTTCACACCCTTACAGGAAGGTATGAGGAGTACCTAAGTGCCTTATCCTACAAGTGTCCTGCCAACAGGGAGAGTTATCCCTTTCCATCACCTGTGCCAGGGCTGGGCTGCCTCCTGCCCATCCTTCCTGGATTGTTTTGCTTTGGAAATTGAGGTGAAAGGTCAGTAGGGAAAGGTATCTTCTGTCTGTCAGCCAGGAATGGCCCTGAGATGCATCCAAGGCATGCACCTAGATTTGTCGGTTTGTCCCACTTCTGTAAGCACACAGTAGGACAGGGGTTTGTAAGGTAGAGGTTTGGAGGCTGAGGGTGACTTTGTTTTTGGGGTACTGAAGCCACACTGCACCGAGTAAGACACCTCTGGCTTTCAGCTTCTGAGAAAACAGATAATGGAAATCTACACTCCAGGAAAAGGACAGAGCAATTCTGGTCACACTTATCTGGAGGCTCTGGAAGGGGCGAGGTGAAGGCTGCAGCCAAAAGAGTCCTGTAGCACATGGAGAGCAGGACACTGCCGCATCTCTGACAAGATGCTGCAGCCTTCCAAGGGTCATGTGCAGCTCCTGCTGAAGCACCACCCCTGTAGAGGCTGAATGGGATCAAGGAGAGTCCCTTGAACCTCATTGCATGGCCAGACCCAGTAAACTCAGCCCCATCCACCTCCTGCTGCAGGGTTGCTGACAGTTTGTCAGCCCCTGTGGGTCATTTCACATCCCTCTCACCAGGCATTCCAGAATGGACAGAGCATCCAGATGTCCCCTCCCTTGCACCAAACGGCAGGGGTGACAACAGCCAGCTGTCCCCTTGTCCACTGCTGTGGCCCAGCTCGGGGCTCTCCCCCCTTGCAGGGAGAGCACCTTGTTGGCTCGTGTCCAGTTTGGTGCCTGCCACCCTCCCCAGGTATTTCCAGTAAGGCTGTTGTGCCACAGCTCCTGATCAGTGTCCCCAAGCCCTGCCCTCAGCCAGGGCCGCCTGCCACCGGCACATACTTCAGGCAGGTGTTTAGCCCGAAAGCAGGAGCATGTCACACACACCAGGGTTCTCACCCAGCCCCTGCAGCCCTCTCTTGCGTCACTCCTGCCTTCTTTGCTGGCAGGCCCCATGTGTTCATCAGGTGAGCACAGAGCTTTTTCCATTGCAGTGGAAACTTTGGCATTGCCCATCACGCTCAAGTTTAATCATCGAGTTTTCTATAAAACTACTGCCAGGGATCCTATCTTAATTCTTGGCTTCAACTCTTTAATTCTAATAATGTATTAATACTCTTCTATATCTAATAGGTGTTAGAAGGCATTCAAAGGAGGTGATGGTGAAGGGTCTGGAGGGCCACATGGGGGCTGGCTGAGGTCAGCTGGTTTGTTCAGCTGGAGCAGAGCACACTGAGGTCAGACCTCCTCAGGGGCTGCAGCTCCTCCCGAGGGCAGCTCCAATCTCTGCTCTCTGTGACAGGGATGGGACCCAGGGAATGGCTGGAGATGTGCAAGGGCAGGATCAGGCTGGAGATCAGGGAAAGGTTCTTCCCCCAGAGGGTGCTGGCACTGCCCAGGCTCCCCAGGGAATGCCAGAGCTCCACACAGGGTGGGATTGTTGGGCTGTCTGTGCAGGGCCAGGAGTTGGACTGATGAGTCCTGTGGGTCCCTTCCAGCTCAGGATATTCCATGGTTCTGTGACTCTCTGACTGCTTTCCTACCTGCTTCTACATGTAAGGGACTGTGCTGGACTCACTGGCACGCTGAGCTGGCAGTGAGAATCCAGGTGCCATCAGCCATTCCCAAGCACATCTCCCACACAGAACCATTCGGTGGCCAGTAGGCCAAATATTTGTGAGCTCTGAGAAATCTCCTGTTCACAAAAACACAAGCAAATGGCAGAAGTACAACCCCACAGGTCCTCTGAGGCTTCTTTCCAGGGCAATGGAGTCAAGAAGAGAAAACTTGCCATCAAATGGGAATCCACAGCTGTAAACTCTTACATGTTGACAGTTAAAAAAAAGTCCCGGAATGAGCACATGTCCAGCTCCATGACTGCCCCACAGCATATGGGAAGGGGAGACGGGCTCCCACCTCTTTCCAGGAAGTGTCTGTTAAACAACACCTGCCCTGAGGCCAGCTTGGAGCTCCCTTTGAAGCTGAGCATCACCAACACCTGCCTGCAAGCAGCTCTGTGGAGCTCCACAACCACCTGTTGCTAAACACCTCTGCCAAAGCGCTGGCTTCTGGTGTCCCCCATACCACAACGATCCTATCAGAAGTTTTTGGGAACATCTTCTCTCACCCACGCAGCTGGGCAAGGGTAGTAACCCAAATCCTTCCCCCAGCTGCCCACTCTCAGGGCTCCCGGGACGGGAGTTTGTTTTCCTGGGGCAGAGGCATTGCACACAATGTCACCGCCCCTCAGCGCTATTTGCTCTGGGCCCAGCATCCTGCTTTCCTCACATCCAGCCGTGGCTCCTTGCAAAACACCGGCCAGGTGTCGGAGACGATCCACCAGCACCTGCTGGAAGGTGTCCCACTCCCCCGCAGTTCCTGCTGTGTAGCACCTCCAGGTGGGCAGGATTTGATACGGCAGAAGCTGCTCAGTAAGGGTGAGTCAGACGCAGCTCTGGAGCGTGCCTGGACCACCGGCAGGTGTGTGACACAGGGGGGTGACACAGGTGTGTGTGTGCGGGTATAGGTGTGTGCACAAGGCAGGCGTGCACATACAGGTGTGTGTGTTCGTAGAGGTGCGCACATACAGGTGTGTGCTCAGCCATGTGCAGACAGGTGTGCCTGTCCAGAGTTGTCTGTCCAGGTGTGTGCACAGCTGTGTGTGCATACAAGTGTGCCCATACAGAGCTGTCCATCCAGGTGTGCGCACAGCTGTGTGTGCATACAGGTGTGCCTGTACAGAGGTGTCTGTCCAGGTGTGTGCACAGCTGTGTGGGCATACAGGTGTGCCCGTACAGAGGTGTCTGTCCAGGTGTGTGCACAGCTGTGGCACAGCTGTGTGTGCATACAGGTGTGCCCGTACAGAG
>WBMY01005593.1:166539-185040 GCA_013397315.1 Donacobius atricapilla
CCCCTTCCCGCCCCTTCCCGCCCCTTCCCGCCCCTTCCCGCCCCCAGCGCTTCGGCTCTGGCCCCATCCCGCTGGTCCCGCCCAGCCGCAGGTTTGGGAGGAGTTGGGGACGCGCCGGGACCCCGCTGATGCCGTGCTTTAAACCCCCAAAACAACACCCAAAGCCCCGCAGCCGCTCGCTCGCTGTCCCGGCAGCGGAATCGGGGGAGGAGCGGAGGGGTAAAAGCCGGGAAACGCGGGGGTTGGGATGAAAGATCCAGGGGTCGCTCAGCGCTTCTTGGGGAAGGGACGGAGGTGTAGCAAGGAGCGAAAATGCAAAATTCGCGTGGAAAGCAGCGAAAAGGCCGGTGCGTGTCCGGCACCTGGGTTCAGTGGCTGGGATATTCCTGCGCTCCGCGGTGGCTGTGCAGTTTGTGCTGGTGTTGAGAGCTTAAGGGAAGTGCCGCCTATTCCTCTGCCTCTGGGTCAAGCCGCTGGCAGTTCCGTCACAGGTAGCCTTGCTCTCAGGTAAAAGGCCAGGCCCAGTGGAAGAGCAAGGTAGTTCGTTCTTCTGTTGCTGCATTTGTGCATAACCTGCCTTGAAATGCTGCCTGTTACAATTCGAAAGTCAGGCTGGCCTTAGCTTTGATTCTGGGGCACGCTGCGAGTTTTCATCCCTGTGTATTTCTTGTTTTTCAAGCTTTTACGAGGAGCTTGTGTCTCACGGCATCTTGAAGCCACTGACCGCTCCCGTGGAAGGAATGGTGGTGAGAGAAGGCTCCTGCAATTACGTGGCACCCCAGGGCATCTCCTCGGTTGTCAAGTACTATTTAGAACAGTCAGGTAATGCCTTTGTGTGAAGGGAAAGGTTTTAATGGTTGTGTCTTTGGCGGTGCCTTTGAACGGTCTTTCGGATTTAAATCCCTGATGAGGATGTTTAAGTTCCTTGTTGGTTTACGTGTGTCTGGAAGTTGCTTGGGTGGATAAGCGCGTCTGTGAGCTCTGTGAATTTCCAAGTCCTGCAGGTATGAAAGTCTCTACACAAATAGAACATCTGCTGTGTAACTGGGGGCAGAAGGGTGAGCTACACCCTGTGTTTCGGGGAAAGGATGTGAACCTGCTGGGTGGAGAGTCCTTTGGGAAAGGAGTTTAAACTTTCTAGCTACTGCCTTGGGTGCCATGTGACAGAACCACATGTACAGTTCAGTGACTGATTTTACCCTGTTTAGAAAAGTTTGAGCCGTGAGAGTAGTCAAGCTTTGGTCTTTCCATGCAATTATTTTCTTTTTTTTTTTTTTTAATCAGCTATTTTTTAAAACCATAATCTTGTACATAATTAGCCATGTTCCTGCCCTCTGGCAGTGGGAAGCCATTCCCACTTGTCCTGTCATTCCATCCCTGGTAAATAACTCTCTCTCTCTGCATTTTCCCTGTGGTACTCACTGCTACACTGCTTTTTCCTCGCAGGTGCAGACGTGTCCTACGAGCAGCACGTAACTCACATCTCCCTGCGGGATGGGAGGTGGGAAGTCTCCAGGAAAGCGGGGCCCCCCGAACAGTTTGATGTGGTGATTCTCACCATGCCTGTCCCACAGCTCCTCCAGCTGCAAGGTGACATTGTGAACTGTAAGTTCAGACCTCAAAATCGCAGGTGTCTAGTTTAAAACAGCATTTGAGCATCTTGTGAAGCAAAAAATAACACTCAGCAGTCTGAGCTGCCTAATTATTCCATCAGCATAGGGTAGGGAATGATGAGAAGTGGCTAATTTCAAGGCCATACATGTGGTGTGTGACCAGTAACACCTTGACAGCATAAATACCTAAATATATAAGCTGGTTTTGAATCTGATCTTCATTTTTTTTTACTGACTTCCAAAGCAGGCCTTGTTTTTGTGCAGCTTGCAGGTAGTTACTGAATTGGACAAGTTTTCTTGAGCATTTCTGTAAAGAGAAGTATTTTCATTACCACCTCTGATTTTAAGCTTTGTGCCTAAGCAGGTAAATATTCTGTCAGAACGGGACTTCTTTGCTAGTTGCTGTTTTGTGAGGCCTCCCATTTTTCCTATTACTTTAGCCTGGAAAATAATGGTGGGTCTGGCCCTTGCTGTCCTTACTGAGGTGGTCTGGTTAATGGTGAAAGAATTAAAAATAGAATAAGAAATAACATTGAAAATAGATGAGAAGTAGAAGGAGTGTTTTTTTAGAGCTTTCCTGAGGTTCTGCTAGTCTGCATCTTGAGGCCTTCCCCAGCTGGCAGTGATGTCTTTGCAAATTGTTTTCCTTAGGGTAGTTAAATCCTTTCTTGTCCAGAAGGCAGGCAGCTCCCCTTCAGAAGGTGTAATTAAGGTGAACAGTTCATTTCACTTGCTCTTGGGAGAGCTGGAGCTGTCAGATGCTTCCCACAACATCCTCTCTTCATATTCTGTGTAAGTGCAGGATTGACTTTTATCTGAGGGAATCCAGAAAGTTTTGTCTTCTCCTCCCCTTCTTCCTCTTTCTTTCCCCCTCTCTGCCTGTCCCCTGTGTGAGACCAGCTTCCAGATGTCCATCCAGCTGTTAAATCTGCATCTCCCTCTGCTGCAGAGTTCCTTGGCATTGGAACCATGGGCATCTTTACTCCTGTTTCTTCAGGCTAAGCACTAAGGGGCGGGAATAGATGAGGAGCGTGTTTCAGAGCCTGAACAGGATGCGGTTCTGTTCTGACTTACAGAGGGTCAGGTGCCGTCACTGTGTGTCTAAATCTCAGCATTGTTTAGGCTGCATGTCAGAGAGCTGAATTTTGCTGGCAGAGGAAGGGGCTTTTCCTGGATTCACCTCACTTGGGATTTAAGATGCAATTTCATGACAGCTGCTGAAAGGAATAGGCATTCACTCCCCTCCACACTGACGCTTTTTAGTCGTTTGTATGCTCTGGTCTCCCAAATCCAGGAGCAAAATCCAGCGACTCTAACAGGAGCCATATTTGTGCATTCCCGGTAGCGATTCCAGCTGCTCCTGGAAGGGGAGGTTCCTGCTGCCTGTTGGAAACTTCCCTCTGGCTGCCGCCGCTGGTGAGAGCTCCCGTTGCTCCGTGGGATGGAACTGGAGATGTGCAGAGCTGGAGGAAGGGGAGGGCTTCCTCCTGTGTGGCCAGCGAGGGTCACGTGTGGCCACTCCGACACGGCGGGTGAGCGGCTTAAAGGGAAGGGGACAGGATTTGGGAGTATAGCTGCTTTCCCTGCTGGTCTGGAAGGCCCTTATATGTATTTTATATATATATACACATTATTATCTAGAAGAAGGACTCTGGAGCTGAATGAAAGATGTGCCTGGGCAGTGTTAATCTCAGTTGCTGCTGTGGTTGGGGATGAGGGGTGGTAAAGGAGCGAGTTTGGGCTGTTCCTGCACAGCTCTGCTTTTTTAGCCTTTACTGCCTGGGTGTAACATCCCTGCTTTGGCAGCTTCTTCCTCAGAGGCATTTATGGGTTTAAACCTCTCCCATATCCCCCGTGGTCTCCCTTCACTTGCCCCATCTCCCTGGGATGCCTTTTCAGGGTAGTTTCGCCAGGGGTTGAAGTGCTTGGCTGGGGACCTGTGCCAAGGCCCTCTTGAGCCACTTGGGTATAACTGGGCTCCCAGTTCAAAGCCAGATAAAGTTTTAAATGGCTTGTGATGAGGTTTTGCTGGCATTAATGTGTGGATAAAGGCTGCAGGAGCGAAGGAGCAAAGAAACGGCTGGGTGGGTAGGGGATGCTTTGATCCATTAGTGAGGGTTGGAGTTAGCCTTTGATGTTTGTGTGTAAAACAGCCTGAGTTGGAGAGTTCAAATGACTTGCCAGAGGTTGGAATTTACCCCTCCAGGAATTCACCATTTTCCTGTTTGAGGGAGGAGGTCTTTTGCCCTCCCATGTTTTTTTGAAAACAGTTTCTACTTGTTTATGCGATACTCAGAGAATTGGTATTCTGAAATAACCTCTCAAATTTCACATTCAGTGGCAAACTCTCTGTTTTAATACTTAAACTTTGCAGACTAAACTAGACTGGATAGTTTTTGTGTCCTTTAACCTCTTGGATGAGCCTGAACAGGATGTCATTGTGAAGCCGTGTGCGTTTAGGAGGAGACAGAATTAAGTGGCCTTTGGCAACCTAAAATTACCATTTTACGTGGGCTGTGTGAAAAAAGAATGTACCAGGTTTATTTCTCTTGTGAGAGAAAAACAAAGTCTTAGATTAATGGAGAAGTTAGTGTGTAAACACGCCCAATTTTTAAAAATAGATATAAAATAATTAATGTAATAAATATTGTGGGTATATATATGTGTATATAAGTCACCTTAATTTTCAACCTTTATTCATTCTTTCTACAATTATCACACCCAAATAGATGCAGCAGTTGCATATTTAGCAGCATCAACAGAGCCAGAAGTACTTCCAGCATGAGTTCCAGTAGCTGCTGGATAAAGGGTTAACTCCTTGCAGCATGTTTGGAACAACAATAGGTGGCAGCAATCGAATGATGTTTGGCACATTCAGCTTGAATAACCAAATTAAATTTACTGCACTGATTTGGGCTTTACATATTCTGGTAGTAAAAATTGGGGTTGTGCAGAAGATAGAAGGGAAATAAATAAACGTTTCTGAGGTTTGTCGTGTCAGTTTGAGGAAAGGAATAAATTTACTTAAAAGTAGGAGCTTTGCCAATGAAAGATTTTGCAAATGTTCGTTGTCCAACAGTATTTCAAAGGTGCTGGACTGTTATACAGGCTGCTGATGTTAGAAAAATCTTAGATTTATATCCCAGATTCCATATGATCACTGAGTAGTGTACTTCTTTCCACGCATTTTCAGATCAGTTGGAGAAGCCTTCTTATCAGTTCTGTTTTTTAGTTTAAGGCATTTGGCAACATGGCAATTTAAGGTTGCAGCAATTTGCAGTAGTTTTTTTTTTTTATTTGTGTGTTCAGAATGTTTTCATTATGTTGCTTTCCTTGGAATTTCAAATTACAGTTCTGCATGTTTAAGCTGCTAATAAAACAGGATGGCTTGGCTTTTGTTTCCAGCCTGACCTATTTTTTTTTTTCCATCTGTGTGAATGTCCCACATGTTTTAAATAATACAAGCTGATGAGAAGATACAAGTGAAATAGGGCTGTATTTGCGTGGGAAGGCTTTATAATGTGAGTTAGGAAAGCACAACTCTGATAATTTTTCACGACTCGCAAGTCCTTGCTGAGTGAATGTGTTTATTTTTGGATAGCATGATGATAAATTCGGAATTCAGTGGTTCCAGTTCCAAGCAATCTAAGCAGGGCTTATCCAGCTTGGAGCTCTCATTACCTAACAGATCTGAAATGTCCAGTGTAAACATGTACACTGATTTGTTAGTTGCTTATCAGGGAGCTGAGGCCACACTGTGGAAATACTTGGGCTTTCTGGGAACACGAGGAGTTCTTGGTTGTGGTTGTTTTAAAACCTGTCCTTACTGTGGCTCTAGAGCACCCCAGCACTGCCTGAGGCTGTGACAGTGGAAGGGTCTGTGGTAAATTCGGCTGATCCCCTGGGCTGGGTGTGTCACAGGTGATGGCTTCCTTACCAGGGCTGCGGCAGGACATGGAGCGTCCCTGTGCAGGAAACCCTCCTGCCCTGCCGGGTTCTGTGTGCAGGATTCAGCCCCCGGGGCTGGGGCTGGCAGGGGGGATGAGCTGTTCCCTGCCTGGATCCAGGGCCAGGCTGCCAGTCCCTGTGTCCCACTGCTGCTGGCAGCTCTGCCCCTGGCCTTGCGCAGCAGCGGTTTGGACCCTCCTGGGTGGAGATTTGGCTCACCAGTCTAGCAGGGAGGTCAGAGATTTCTGTCACACAATCCCAGAATGGTTTGGGCTGGAAGGAACTTGAAAACCATTGTGTCACCCCCTGCCCTGGGCAGAGACACCTTCCGCTGTCCCAGGCTACTCCAAGCCCTGTCCAACCTGGCCTTGGACGCTTTTAGGGATCCAGGGGCAGCCACAGTTTCTCTGGGCAACCTGTTTCATGGCCTCCCCGCCCTTAGAGGGAACAATTCCTTTCCTGTATCCCATCTAACCCTGCTTTCTTAAAATTTGAAGCCATTCCCCCTTGTCCTGGCACTCCAGGCCCTTGTAAAGAGTCTCCATCCTTTTTATTGGATCCTCCAGGCACTGGAAGGTCGCAGTGAGGTCACCCCAAAGCTTCTCCTCTCCAGGCTGAACAATCCCTGCTCTCCCAGCCGTTCCTCCCAGCAGAGCTGCTCCATCCCTGGGATCATCTCCGTGGCCCTCCTTTGGGAGGGTGTTGTTCTCCTGGCCGAGGATTTGGATTTGCTGGACGTCTGATGGGCGTCAGGGAGGAGAAGGCGGCACTGCACCCCTGGGGAGCAGGGCAGTGTCTGAGGAGGAGCAGCTGCCACCAGAACCTCTCTGCCAGCCTTCAAAGCAGGCAGAGCTCCTCCGTGTTCACTGCCTGGGTATAGCCTCTCTGAGGGAGTACTTCTAAAAATAAAGGCTGCCAGAGCTGGAATTGCACATCAGGAGGAAAAAAAAAAAAATCAAAGTAGGCCGTGTGTATTCTTCAGTGTGTGTTCGACTTAGTCTGTTTTTAGGTGGGTTTTTTTAATATCTACAGTGCTTCTGATGGGCTTATTCTGCAGTTATTGAGCACATTGGAAACCTATCAAACACACTTATCCCAGTGACCCTCTCCATCTGGGAAGTGTGGGGATTAAATCCCATGTGTGTGAGCACGAGAGGCCTGGAAAGGAGAGTGAAATCGAAGGTGTATTAGATAAAGGGACTACTTTGCATTTTGGTGTTGTCAGCTGAGGCTGCCTGCCTTGCGTGGAAAGCTGAAACTCTTGTTTGGCAGATCTCGGGGTAAAACGGAAAAAAAGCCAGATGCAATTTGTTGGAAGAGCAAAACATGCAGCTTCTTGTCTTCAGGCTTGGTTTCCATTCCAGGGGAGCTCATCCTTTGGCCAGACCAGGATGCCAGCTCTTAAAAAGTAACCCTGCAGTGAGGGTGAGTCCGTCTCTGTCGCAGCATCACCTTTCAGTGCCTGGAGACGTGGCAAAAGCATTTCCTCCAGCAGTCCCTGCTCCTGCCCCACCTCCAGCTGCAGCAGCACAACTGTCTGTGGGACCACAGACACACGGTTCTCCCACCATTCCTCCCCCCAAAAAAGGGTGGGGGAGTTATTTTTAGCAGGCTCGGTGGTGTGATCCTCAGTTCACCATGTGGCCCACAGACTTGCTGGCACGTTCTGCTCCTCCAGCAAGGGCAGGGGAGCAGCTCAGGGGCCGGGCGAGTGGCTGAGCCCTCTGAATGCTCGTGGTTCTGCGGTTTGAGTCCTAAGCTTAGGTTTCCTGTGCAGTCCCAGGGGGGATTTCAGAGCACCTGCACGTTAAACTGGCAGCAGATTGTGCTGATTTAGCTGAGCTGGTTTGAAAAAAAAAAAAAAAAGTTATTTCTGACATGTAAGGCAGCGCTGCTTTTGCGTGCTGACGCTTTTAAGTCTGCCTGACGTGGCTGTTTGTAATTCCTTGAACCTGGACGTGCTTTTCTCTTCCTACCACTGCAGCCTGTGCTGCTTTGGCAGGGTCCTTCAGCACCAGGGCACTTGGTCACAGACCTTTATCTAATGCTTCTTTAGCTCTTTCGTGTCATTCCAGTACCCAAAATAGAGAATAGGACCGCGGGCATATTGGATCAGCTGAATATGAGCCAGTGTGCACAAAGTGTTTTGTTGTTTCGGTTTTTTTTTTCTAGATAATAAAGGTGATGGTATTTGAACACAGGACATACTTGGAACAGAACAAATAAATGCTCTGAAGTTTGTTTATCCCAACAATAAACACGGATACCTCTCAGTTTTTCCCAGTCTTGGGTTCTCTCCAGGGGTTATGTTCTGATGGAGAAATCTTTCCAAAGCTGCTTTTTGCCGTGAGCCTAAAAGGAGGTGGGGGAAAAGTTCCTTGCCAAAAAATGAGACCAAACTGAGCAATTCTGAAACTTCTTTATTTGTGTCCTGTGGGACATGTGTTTAATGAGCTGGTGGTTTTTGTGTTGTAGGAAGCTGGGATGTGCTATAAGATCTTATTCTTCAGGAAGTCCAGTTAGGGCATTTTTACCAGCCTTGAATTTTCAGATCCTAATTCTAAAATCGTTTTGATGGTTGGTTTTGGGAAACAGTGATAATGTTATGTGTCACCTCTCCCTTTGAATAAAATCCTTTTTTTTTGTTTGGCGTTTTTCACTTGGGTGGGGTGTTTTTTTTGTTTTTTTTAAAAAAAAACTTGTTTGGAAAAGCTCTCCCTCCTTTCCTGTTACCAAACCTTATGTGCACAGTTGAGAGAGAGAAATGTGCAAAGGTGACCACAGGCTGATTTGGACTTCACAGTCTTTTTGATGTGCAATCTGCCACTCCAACTATGGCTTTTATAGAGCTGAAAACCCTTGAAACGTCTGGTGCAGGTTTGCAAGCAGTCTTTACATTCAATTGCTTGCTTTGGGATTTATTTATTTTTTAGTGCTGCTATCAAGTAGGCAGACAGAAGCCTTCCCTGGACAATGTTTTTTAAATGTATTCTCATAGTTTAGGCAGTGCCTCTGGACTGGATGGGGTTTTGTGGATTTCTGGAGGATTTTTTATTAGTTGCTGGCCACTCCCATCCCTGTAATTGAGACCATTCTTTACAAGGATTATCTTTACCTCCCACGGACACGTCTGCGAACTTCTCAGTTATTTTTGCGGTCCACATCTGGATTACAGCAGGGAGAAAAAATACTAATTTTAAACCTAATGAGGTTTTGGCTCCATTGAGTCAAACCTAAATTTTGCGTGGAGCCTGCTGTCAGCTTTCCACACTTGGCTTGGTCATTTCCAAGAATGTCGGTATGCACTTGGATTAAAGAAGCCTTAGGAATAACTTGCCCTCAGAGACCTTTCGTAGAAATCAAGTTCTGTTCCTTTTCCTGAGCCATCAGATGAGATGTTATAGATGGTTTTGGATCTACCTGTGCTGCCTTGGAAGCCCGAGTTTACTGCTGATTGCCTTGCTCTTCTTTAGCGTTTTAATTGCCTCCTCTACCCACCTTGTCAGAGATACTCAAAGCGCTGTAACTATTCTTTAAAAAAGAGAGAACCCTGATAAACTCTGTTCGAGGGCTGGTGTAATTTAGGAAGTGGGATAGGCTGGGTGAGAAATGAAGGTGTGATTGGGCACCTTTATTGACTTAGCTGTTGAAGCACCTCCTGTTGTAGCAATGGACTCTGCTGCCATAAATTATTTCAAGTGTAAAGAACCTGCTGCCTTCCTGAAATGGATTAAAGCTATCTCTTCACTTGATTTATTGGACAGAACAAGGGACATGCAGATCAGACTTTCCGGAGTCAGTCCTGATGCACCAGTAGCCTCCAATTCTGTTCCCCAAGTCATCCTTTAAAAATGCAGCTCTGCCAAGATGTGGCTGAGTGGTGCGACTCTGCAGAGGCCCAGAGGGTGAGTGTACACTTCTCCATAAAAGAGGATTTACTGCTCTCTTCCCACTGGATTTATACTTTAGGGAGAATGGGGTGGATGCCTATGGAAATTCAGGAAAATAAATTTTATTCAGTGAACTGTGTGCAGGCAGCAAGTGCTTTGAGTGTCTCCCAGGCTGTTAAGTGGCTGCAGAACAGCAAGGTGGTGTTTGGGTTTGTAAAGCACAAAAGACATAGATTTACTATCTGTTTCCATGTCCATTTCTCTGGCACAGTAGGAGGTGTGTTCAGGAACGCTGACGAGAAACCTTTTCATCCATTCTGATTTAAGCCGTGCTGGTTGCAAAACCCGCGTTCGCATTTTCTAATGGAAATGATGCTCAAAACCAACTTAAAAGCAGGAAAAAATACTAACTTTGAAGTGACCGCTTGTTTTCAAGTGGCTGAACTACAAGCTAGGATTTGTGCCCAGCTCCATGGAAAAGATGCGTCATTTTCCCTCAGACAGAATTTAGCGAAAGCTTAGTTTTCTAGTCGGAAGCAAATGCCACATAATTCTTACTCAAACAAGGAAATTTGCCTCGATATTGGGATTTATGTGCAGATGATCATAGAATGGCTTCGGAGGGACCTTAACGCTTATCTCATTCCACCCTCTGCCATGGGCAGAGCCTCCTTCCACTATCCCACGTTTCTCCAAGCCCTCTCCAGCCTGGCCTTGGACACTCATTGTAAGAATTAAATACTGACAATTACCTTCTGTCTTGTTAGCTTTTTACAAGTGGCTGGCCCTTTGCAGGCATTTTGTAAGAAGGCATCAGATAGTAAATAATACCTTTAGATGTCAGTGTAGGTCTGTTTGCCTCGTGCTTGTGCTGCAGGATCCTGGCCCCGTTAGCATCTGCGTGCTTGGAAAGAGGTGAACTAATAAATTACATATCTGTGGTTATATTCCAGGATATATAAATTACATATCAGAATGCTTCCAGGGAGGCATCCTAGTCTCTACTTGTCTGCTGCTTAAGTTATTGGGAGAGGTCATTGTTATGGCAGGCTTTTTAAACCTAACTCCTCCAAGTTTTTGCCCCTTGGTTCAGAATTCCATGTGATTTTTCCCAGCTCTCCCCTGCCTGTTGGTGACAGTCATGACGTTGTGTTTGCTGCTTCAGGCACTGAAACACCAGCAGGTATTTGGAAAATAAATGTAACACATCAGTTCTTTTTTTTTTTTTTTTAAACCCTCAGGAGGTGATAAAATACCTCAGTAATCCCACAGGGAGGGGGTCTGACAGTTCCTTGTGAGCAGTTTGAGGTTTATTTGGGAAAAGGTTTGGCTTTCCTGTCTTGTGGGTGCTCAAAAACCTCTGGTAGTTTTGGAACCAGTCTAAGTGGGATTTTCAGATGGTTTTCTGGCCTGAACTGGGGTTTACATCAATACTGATTTTAAGGGGTTTGGCTTTGTATTTTTTAAGCCTGCATAAATTTTCTGGCAGTGGAACTGTGCTGCTGATCTGTGTGTGTGTTTATAGGCAGTGAGAGACATTCTTATTTGCCGTATCTTAAATTAGTATTTGTTCTTTTCCGTCATGTTGCCTTCAGCCATAAATCCAATCTCCCCACTTTTTTTTGTGTCTGTATTATCTCTTGTATTTTACTGTAAGGTCAAATGTCGAGGTACTTGGTATTAATAACAGTTTGTGGGGGTTTAAGGTTCAATTTTAAGTGAGTACCTGTGTGGTTTTTTTATCGTAATGGGATTTGCAAGGCAGATAAGTCTGGACAGTGTTTTATGACATCAGTATTTCTGGGGTTTTTTTGTATTTTTTTTTCTCTTTGTCATATTTAGCTATTAGAGTCAATAGTCACCATCAATGAAGGCATAAACATTTTTTCCGAGAAACAGTTCCTTGCAGCAGGAGGAGGGCAGAGTTTGGCTTTAGAATACGGCATTTGGTATGATGTACTAATAGCAAGGATTTTTTATTCCATCTGGTATCTTTTTTCAGCCTCTGGTAGGTTGCAGCTGATCTGTCAATAACTTTCAAGGAATCATATTTTTATTTTCCCCCTCCACGGTGTCACATTTTGAGCATTAGGATTTGTTAGCCGTGGCTTCCCTTCTTACAAGCTAAAAAGAGGAGACTGGAGAACCAGGTTCTTTAAGCTGTACACTTGAGTGTGTGTCTAACTTAGGGAGGTTGGCAAAATTATGGCGGAGGAGGGGCCAGTTGCAATCAGGTACAGCTTGTTTAATTTATCTCTGCTTCCAGAACATGTGCTCCGCATACTTGGCTGTGTGTCTAAATCCTTTGGAAAGTCGTGACAGGAGAGACAGGACTGAAAATGAAAGAGTGTGTGATAAAACAAAAGAAATAAACCAGACAAGACACGCAGAACTTGTCATCCGGTCAAAGCCACACGAAACTGATTGTGGGCGAAGCATTACAAATGTACACTGCTTTAATTTCATTTTATTATTTTAGCCATCTCTCTTAGTGTTTATGTCTTAGGTAGATCTGAATACCAGGCAAGGAAGCTGCTTGAAAAGCAAGCAAGAATCCCTATTACTGATGGAAATTTAGTCATTTAACAACATCTATCCGTCAGAGCTCTGTAGTGTGGCTGTGGTTTGCACAACAGTGCAGCTTCAGCTTGGGGGAAGTTTATCTTCCCTTTATCAGTGTCTCAGCCTGGGAGTCGGTGCTGATCACACAGATAAACCCTGAGGGAGGTTTGATGAGGACTCCTGAATAACCTGACCCTGCAGACTTGCTGCCTCGCTTTCTCAGTATTCCTTTTTCCATCATTACACAACTGCAGCGTTGGAAAGTGTTGCTTTCGGGTTCTCCCTTTTTCCTGAGAGCAACCTGAAACAACAGGTGAGATGCCAAAGGATAGGAGAAAGAAAAGTTACACACAGTGGGCTTTATGTGTGTCCAAAATACCTAGTGGGGGGCAAGGGAAGAAAACTGCTCATGGGAGGAGAGACCATTGCATAACCCAGAACGGGAAATTAAATATTATACAGAGAAAAAAGTTACGGCATTTCCCCTTTGGTGTGTTTTTGATCACCAAGAGAAGTCCTGTTATGAGGGAGAAATGAGGTGGTTTATCTTTGCTCCCCACATTGCTGTGTCAGCCTCCCTCTGTCACCAAGACGTGCATTTTGATGGAAAATAAGGAAGGAAAAAGAAGAACATGGGTTCAGTTATTGCCGTGGCCTGTCACAGGCGTATTTTGCAAAAGGTTACAAAGAATTAACAGAGTGGCTTGTTAGGCTTCATAGCCGAGAGCCGCGCAGGACATCATTGAAGTTCTAAATGTGAGACCACACTACAGAACTTTCTAACCAGCTGTAGAACAAATCTGTTAGCACGGCTTTTTTTGCTAGAACAGTGGGTTAGTGATTTTTTGGTTTGTTTTCTCCCCATCATCATGAGGTATCTGCTCTGAAAATTACTTAAGTATCAGACCTTAGAACATCACAGGTACCAGTTGACACCAATTCACAACTGTTTCAAGGGAGAATACAAGAGGAGAAGCCGAATAATAGAATTCTTCTCAAGTGTCTTGTACATTAACCCCGCAGAATGAGTAAAGAAATGAGTGTGGTTTTTATCAGTTTCTCATCAAACCTTTCTATAAATGTATTTGCATTCCCTCAGTCCTGCACTGAGGCTGACCTGAGCAGGCAGCAAAAGGGGAGAGAGATGAAACTTTCCTTCTAAGAGCATATGGTTTTATTTAGAATGTGTTTCACAACCGTGACGTACAGAGCCAGGGTTTACTTGTGCTCCACACTCCCACTCACCCACTCTGCTAGGAAAGCTGTGCTCAGGATTTTAATAAAAACAGGAAAAGTGCATGGATGGAGGTGGAGATTTATTCTATCAAACTGAGGATAAACATGACTTCACTAAACCAAAGAAAATTAACTTTTATGTGGTAGGAAAAAAACCACACACCTCTTGCGCATGCTGCTTTGCATGGTAGCAGGTGACTTCTGGGGTAGTATAATGCTGCGTTTCCATCAGAAGATTCACTGATGATGGCACGGGAGTGCTTGGAGAGGAAGAGTGACAGAAACTAGTCCAAACACAGATATTGCGGTGTGGGCATTGACAGAAAAATCTGTCCTTGAATAGAGTTATTGCCGTCTTGTTTTTTCCACCATGTGGTGTTTAACTTCAAAATGCTGATAAAGCTGCAGCCTCTGGGTCTGATCACATCCAAGTGCTGCATCTCCTGGTACTGCTAAAACATCTTTTTTTAAAATTGATGCTTTAAAAGCTGTTTGTTCATGTTCCCCTTTCAGCCTCCTTTAACATTTATGCATGTGACAGAACTGATATAAAAAGGGAAGTACAAGTATTTCAAACACAGATGTCGGTCTTAAACCCGGTGACTTTTATGTAGTGACAGTTTCAGAGTGTTGGGTTGTGGTGAAGGCACAGGGTTTGTCATGTACCCGTGTGTCCTTCCCAGAGTATTCCAGTTTATAAATCCGTGTGTTTTCAGATTTATTCAATGCAAGTGCAAAAGTGAATTTTCTCAGCTACGGCCATCTCACACTCATCTAGTTTTTTCTTCAAATTTCTTTTTTTTTTCCATTGTGCGCAGGAGAACTATTCCCCTGGTCTCTCAGCTCCTGTGGAACAGGGTGGTGATTTGCAGTCTCTCTAAAGCTGGGGAAATTCCCCATGGAAGCAAATGGAGCTCCGGTCACATTCCAGACAGTGGATTTTTGCCACTTCCTGCGCAATATGGACTCTGTCTCTCCATGAAGACAAAAGCCTTTGTTCTGCTGAGTCACACTCCAGAACAATAGACAGCTACAGAAGAGTTGATACGCTCTGTTTCTAGTTCCAGTTTTGACTTTGAAGTTCTCCCCTGTACTCGCTTCTCTCTTTTTTGTTGGATTGGGGCTTTTTTTTCGGTTTGTTTCGGGTTTTTTAGGCCAGGGTTGCAAGCACGTATTTTCGGAGCCCTGCTGTTGTAGCTCTGTGGTTGCAGGGATCACACTGTCACATGCCTGCAGGTTCTGTCTCCTTCACCTAAAGCTGCCTTGGGAAAGAGGGAAGTGGAAGACAAGGCTCAGCTTTCACGAGGCCGAAGCACGGCATCTCCCAGGGGGATGAGTAATAGCAAATTGTTATTTCTGAGGTGCCTCCTTCCCTTGCTGGACTACTTTGGAATGCAGCTGACAGCTCCTCGGGAGGCATGTGAGGGGTGCAGGTTGGCAGCCATGGGTAGTAACAGGGTTATGAGCCATGAAAAAGGCTCTGTGACAGGGATGGTAGGATATGCCCGCAGCCAGCGTGAGGAAATACCATTTGAATCTTTGGTAATATTGCTAAAAATTGATGGGGGTGTTGCCTAGTGGCAATTGCAGCAGCTCAGATGAGAGTGTGAGTGTGGGAAAAGGGCTGGGGGGGAGAGAAGGGGAAAAGGACACCCTGTGGGTGTCATCTCCAACCTGCAGATCCCAAACTTTGGGCTGGTGCTCGCAGCAGGGTCAGAGACTTAATGTGAAATTCGTGTGGTGCTGTGGTCACTTAAATCCTTCTCCATTCCCTGGAGGCCGAATCCCTGGAAGCATTGTGAAATAAACCCCCAGATTAAGGTTTGTGCTCAGTTGCTTTAATCCAACGTCTGCATGAAGTGGAGCAGATTGCAGATTATTCCCAGAGGAGATGTTAATGGGGTCTTGAGGGCTTTATCAATTTCTTTTTGGAAACTTCTGGCACCTCACCTTCTCTTGTTACAGTGGCTGCATACAGCTTTACAATGTTACGTGTTTATTTGGCTCTAGGAAAACCTATACTTGGAGAGGGTTTTTTTCCCCTATCAACATTATTAGTGGGATTTAATTAGAATTATTGCTCACGATACTGATGGGCTAAGCTGACTGAAGATCTCTGAATCAAAAGACAAGGTCTAGTTTGGACAGCAATAAAGAAGCAAGGTTGTGTTCCTCTGGGAAGGTATTTTGAGCCTCTTCCTTATCTCTTTGTCACTTAGAGCACATTTCCTTCACCAGAAAAGTGCACTGCAAGGTTTGGCACATGTTTAGCTGCAATTTGGGTATTTGTTTTACTCAAAAATTAATTTTAAATGAACTGCCTTCAGTTGTTTGAGCTGAAATTGGTAGGAGACAACCCTGATTGAGTGACTATGAATTCCTGGGTTTGGGTAATTATCTTGTAAGAAATTTGGTAAATAAAAAAAAACCCCACCAGTAAAATTCGGGAACTATCCATGCAAATTAAAAAAATATAAGTCCCCACATAAAGAAGAAGAGGAAATAAAATATGGAATCCCTGAATTCAGGAATAGAAGGAAGAAGTGAGAGGCAGTCAGCAGAAGAAAGGCTGGTTATTAAAACTGATGGAAAATTTGAGCATCTGAAAAAACCCGGAAGGATTTGCCAGTACATGTTGGATATTTAGATGAATGTGCAGCAATGCCATCTCAGAACCCTGGTGAAGTGGGGGGTAAAAGAATCCTGGAAAAGTGTATTTAAAAAAAATCTAAATTCACTTTTAAAACTGTGCTGTCACAGTTTGATCACCAGCAAAGGAAGGGGACCCTGGATCTGGCAGTTTGTGCAGTTCATCCTGCTCACAGTTAATTGCCAAATTTCCACTGACTCTTTTATCATAACTAGATTTTGCCTCAGTTGTGTTCTTCCACCGTAATGAGGTTTGAAGGATCCAATTGCCTCTTTATCTTAGAAAGCCAAAAGAATGAAGGAAATGAGTTTTGCAGAGCTGCTGAGAATAGTAAGGGGATAAATAAATCCAACTGAAGATGGGGAAAAAAAAAAGTTAATTTTTTTTTTCCCACCCTCTAGGAAAACAAGTAGCTAAATTAAAGTCCAAAGACTGTGTCCTCCAAAACCTGAATGTCACCTGTGTCACAGCTCAGCCTCCAGAGGCAGGATTTCAGTCAGTTGGAAAGAAAAAGTGGTGGATGCTTGTGTAGTAAAAGGATTTTAGCAAAGAGGAAGATGATGCATGTATTAGCTTTGCAGAAGAGAAAGATAATTGCTGTTAACCATCTTTTTTTGCCTTTTTATTTTTCCCCCCAAACTGTTACTTGATTAACATAATCAAGTTACAGTGGGAGCAATTGCTCTCAATTAGTCCTTGGCTTGCCAATTACAGCTTCTACTTCAACTTGACAAAGGCAGGGGAGGTTGGTGAGCCTCAAAGTGTGTCTGTTTTCTCTGTGCAGGATCTGCTGAACTAATAGAGGGGATGACTTCTCTCAGCAGCACTGCCAAGCTTATACCCTGAAATGATCAAAGGCACAGCGACACAGTTATTTAAGATACCTTCATGTCTGAAAAGATTTAGCACTTTTATTTCTTGGCACAGTTCTAAATCATCCCTAAAAAGACACTTCAGAGTAAATAAAAAAAGCTAATTTAGTAGCCCTGACAAAGCTGGTACAAAAGATGACACAGCTGTGAACTGATTGGAAAAATCCCTTTAAAAACAAAATGTGCGCACCGTAATTTGGAATATTTACTCGGATGAGCGAGTTCCTTCTGTATTTCTCCGTGTGAAAACTCCCAGTGTGTCCGATATTTTTTTTGTTTTCCACATTGGTAAGGCAAGAACTCCCCATCCATTTCTTAATCTCAGCCTGTGCCCTCGATGGCTGCAAGATTGGCAGCGCAGGGAGTTGTTCAGCACTGGGTGGTTGTTACAGCGCCCTCCATTCCCTTTCCAGGGTTGTTTTGATGCTGCCGGTGGCTTGATGTTGGCAAAATCACAGAACCACGAGATGGTTTGGGTTGGAAGGGACCTCAAAGACCATCCAGGAGTGGGAGTCTTTGTCTTGGCTGATGTTTGCCTTCACAGCACAGGATTGGCAGAAGCTTACAGGATTTAATCAGAATTTTAAACCCCGTCATTGACTGGGTTAGCACTCTCTACAGAGGAAAGGTTTATTGTTGTTCCATAAACAGTTGTTTTTCCAGCATGAACCTGGAATTAGAGACCTTTCATTCTAATGGGCCCAAAGTGAAAGTCTCAGAACCTGAGGTACTAAGATTTTTTTTTTTTTTTTTTTGCTACTACAATAGCTACTGTTCAGTAGATGCCTGTGCCAAGATACTGCCAGGAGCACTTATCTGTCCTCAACAGCAAACAAAAAGTGGAGGCGGAAGAGTGAAATAAAAAAAATATATATTGTTCAGTCAAGATAGATTAATAGTGGTGCACACAAGCCACACTTCCTTGTGGGTTATATCAGTTCTTTGTATTTTTGTACGATCTAAAAATGTCTTTCCTTGCCTTTTTTTTTTCTTTTTTTTTTTTTTCCATTTGGGGAAACTGGATTGAGTGTTCCCTTTCTGTGGGAACAGGGGGTCCCAAAAAATGCTTCATTTTGCCGTGTAAAAATGTTCATTTCAGGGNTGATTGGAAAAATCCCTTTAAAAACAAAATGTGCGCACCGTAATTTGGAATATTTACTCGGATGAGCGAGTTCCTTCTGTATTTCTCCGTGTGAAAACTCCCAGTGTGTCCGATATTTTTTTTGTTTTCCACATTGGTAAGGCAAGAACTCCCCATCCATTTCTTAATCTCAGCCTGTGCCCTCGATGGCTGCAAGATTGGCAGCGCAGGGAGTTGTTCAGCACTGGGTGGTTGTTACAGCGCCCTCCATTCCCTTTCCAGGGTTGTTTTGATGCTGCCGGTGGCTTGATGTTGGCAAAATCACAGAACCACGAGATGGTTTGGGTTGGAAGGGATCTCGGAGACCATCCAGGAGCGGGATTCTTTGTCTTGGCTGATGTTTGCCTTCACAGCACAGGATTGGCAGAAGCTTACAGGATTTAATCAGAATTTTAAACCCCGTCATTGACTGGGTTAGCACTCTCTACAGAGGAAAGGTTTATTGTTGTTCCATAAACAGTTGTTTTTCCAGCATGAACCTGGAATTAGAGACCTTTCATTCTAATGGGCCCAAAGTGAAAGTCTCAGAACCTGAGGTACTAAGATTTTTTTTTTTTTTTTTTTTCTCACAACATATACACTCTGCACT
>WBMY01005593.1:185240-224800 GCA_013397315.1 Donacobius atricapilla
TTTTTTTACGAGTTAAAATGTTTTTTCTTTGTTTTTTTTTTTTTTTTTTTTTTTTTTCCATTTGGGGAAACTGGATTGAGTGTTCCCTTTCTGTGGGAACAGTGGGTCCCAAAAAATGCTTCATTTTGCCGTGTAAAAATGTTCATTTCAGGGCGGTGCAAATACTCTTGCCTTGACTGAGTTTCAGCAATTTATGAGGATTTTTTTCAAAGGAGGGTAGAGTATTTTAGGCTGGGGAGAACAGGGATCTGTCTCTTAAGGAAGCATTAAATCAAATGGCTCGCTGGGGGTTGCAGTGCCTGCTGGACTGTGGTGGATTGTGCACTGTTAACGAATCCCTTTAGCAAGTGAGAGGTTTTGTTCTTGCCTTTTTGTGTGCTGGAAGGGTGATGAGCCTGTGGCTCTGAACCCTGAGATGCTACAGAAGGCAGTGGAAATGCCAGCTGTGTTAATTCGTGTCCAAGTCAGAAAGGTAGTAAAAGGAGGGATGTGGACCTCTGGAAACAGGAGCCCTGGGAATCTGAGAAAATTGGGGAGAATAAATTCAGCTTTGTGTAAATTCAGTGTTTTTAGTACAGAAGGCTGCAAAGCATAGACACAGGATGAGGTTCTTGCTGGAGGAGTTAATTCGGATGTGTATTGACCTCCCAGATGCATCTCTAGATGGGCACTGATTTCACACACAATTCTGCATTTTCTCCGTTGTTTTCTAGGGTGTAGGAAGTAAAGCAGTGCTGCACAGGTGTGGTTATGAGTAAAATGGCCAGCCCTAAATTTTAGCAGGCTTTTACAAATGCATGCTAGTTAATTGTTCATTACCACGCTGGATTGTGCTCCAAAACCTCTCCGTGTAGTTTGCAGTTTGTATCTCCTCTTCGCAGGCGTTCCTTTGTGAGATGTGCTCTCATTGCAGGGCACCTAAAACATCTCCGAAAAGCAAATTAAAAAGCTGTAAATCTTTCACTCTGGACAAAAGACAAAACTGCCAGGTTGGAATTTTTTTGTGGGGCCTGTCCTTAATTTCACTTTTAATACTCTGAATATTTTACTAGTTGACTTGTAGTGGAATGGAAGCCTTCTGCTGAGTTGTCATCAATAATGTTCTTTAAAAAAAAAAAATCAGGAATCCTGGTAATTCAGACACTTCTAATTAGGCCTCATATCTCTGGTTCTATTTTTGGGAGGCATTTGGCTAGCTGAAAGTGAGTGTGCATAATTATCATGCCAGCTCACCCCTGGCACTGGTTTTGATGTCAGCAGTTTCACTCACTGAGGCTACAAGTCGTGACTCATCGATTGTTCTAGGATTAGAAATCTTGTGCAAGGTTTGGAGAGTTCGCTCCATGATTTGTGACTTCCTCAAAGTGTTTTTAGAAGGGTGAAGGGAATCTTATGTGTTCCTGTGCACAACCAGCACGTGGGATTTAGCATTCTGGAAGCTATGCAAAAACCATTTTCTGTTTGTTTGGGTTTTTTTTGTTTTTTTTTTTTCCTCCTCTGGTTTATTCAGGACCCTTACTGTCCAAGAACCCCAAAGTATCTTCTGCAAAGTTTCTTCTGATTTTAATTAGCATTGTGTTATTTTTCATCATTTGGAGAGAATAGCAAGGGCAAATCCCATCTGCTCTTTGCTGAATTTTATTCTGCCAATCCCAATATATGGAGCATGCTAGAAGAGACATTTTTTAAAATTTTGTTTTGATTTGGGAACTAATACTACTTTTTTTTCTTCTTCTTTTTCAGCTGAGATGACTTTATTTGGTTTTGTTGTTTTGAGTTTTTCTGTTCAGATAGGTAATAAACTGTCTATTGCTATCCCTGGCAGACCATTTGAAATGGAGTCCTGCCTTTAAACCCCACACCATTACAATAAACAGTGCTAAATGACTCTTGCAGGAATGATGAGCAGGTAGAATCCAGCTCAGTATTTTGAAGGTGAGCTCCACCTGTGGCTTTGGTTTTCACTGAGGCTTTGTTTTCATCCTTTTATTCAAGTTGGTAAGGCACAGCTGAAGGCTAAACCAGATGTGATTATTGCAAGCTTCAACTTTAGGTAATTCTGAAGAGAATGCATGAAATTTTGGAGTGAATCCAGTGGGGCTGGGTAAACAATCCAGCGATCAGATCACATCAGCATGGAGGTGTCACTTTAGAAGCAGCTGAACAGCAGGAAGATCAGCATCAGATTTATTCGTGCAGCCTTTAAACACAGGCCTGTTCGGGCAAGTAATGAGAACTTGGAGCTGCCTCACTGTTCCTCCATCCTGTGTGCACAACTTGATATTAGCAATGTTATCTGGGAGTGTAGGCCTTAAACTTAATTTTCAGTTGTTGGCAATACCATCAGTTGCATGCAAAGAGCTGTTTAGCACAGCCTGTGGTGTTCCAGGTGGAATCACCTTCCTACTGGTCAGGTTTTGGGATTTTGGAGTCTTGTCCGCAGTCACTTTGAAAGCTGTGTCTTAAATTCCTCCCCTTGAAATGACAAGGAATTCTGTGAGCTGACAAGGTGGGGATCTCAGTCAACGGCTGGACTCTGTTTTGGAGGCCTTTTCTAACCTAGATGATTCTGTGATTCTCAGCTTTCAAATTCCTGTTATTGGTTGATAGAAAAACATGAAATAGTTGAGGCTGTTTTGCTCCTGATATCCCTCATGTAATTGTACAGTTTGTAAGTCAGGGGCTAGAGTGGCTGTTTTCACTAATTTAAGCCAAGTGCAAATTTTCATAGAAAATTTGAAGTCGGGTTTAGTCCTTCCCCAGCTCTCCTGGAGCCCTTCCAGGCGCTGGAAGGGGCTCTGAGCTCTCCCTGGAGCCTTTTCCAGGTGAACACCCCCAGCTCTCCCAGCCTGGATCTGTAGGAGAGGTGCATCTCTGGGTATCCTTCTCAGAATGGCTTTATCAAATTCATCGGTTATTTTGTTTGCCTTAGGGGGTTTAAAACCTTTAATTTGGAAGCTATTTGGTAATTACATCAGCATATAGATCAGTGAGCTGTCTTGGTAACCCTTGTAACCACCGGGAAGACTGGGCTGTGGGGTTTTTCTCAAATATCCCAGAAAGGTGAACTCAGTGGGATAGAGGGACAAAATGAGCCCTGGCCCGGTGACCAGCTGAGTTCCCCCTGTGGGGCTGCTCACTATACCACAGCCAGGGCCTTCCCAAATCCTCCAATCTGACCACAAAAAAAAAAAAATAAAATCCCCTCCCAGTCAGGCTTCCAGGAAGCCTGGGGCAGCAGGATCACAGGACCAGGCCCTCCCTGGCTGGGCTGAGTCCCAGCGTTTTGGAGGTGCAATAAACCCAAATTCTCTCCATGAGCTGCCTGACTTTCACCTTTCCATTTGCACACATTGACATTTCCATTGCCCATTCACATTTCCATGCTCCCCACACAGAGCTCTCTGGAGGAAACGTGGCTGGGGTGATGCTGCCATTCCTCCTTCCTTCCCTCACCTAACGAACTGGATTTATTTTAAATGGGAGTCAGGGTGGTTAAACAGCTACATTTGCACTTCTCTGTTCTCAGGAGCTTTTTTCCAAAACTGTGGACATTCTTGTTCAGCATGAACACAGCTGACAGGCGTTAAATCTACTGCAGGGACCGTGGAAGTTTGTTAAAAGCATCACAACTTCGCCACAAAGCATCAGGCCATTTCTGTTTTTCTGGCTGAAGTGAGTGAAAATAATTCTGCATAATTTGAACGGCAGCAGGGTTTTTATTTTCATTTTCTCTTTCTGAGGCACGGATATGCGTTTTGGGGGGTGATCTGCGTAATTTTTTGTGTTTAGTTTCTCTTGGTTACGGTGGAGGAAGTTTGCAGTTCATGGGAATCCCAGGCTGAGCGAGCAAAGGGTGGGAATTGTCTGGATACGGAGCTGCGTGAGGCTGGAATCTGTCGTGCAGAAAAAGACATGGAACGTCGTAAACTCCAGCTTGGATTATTATTCCAGTCCACTAAGCTATTGCACTCAAGACTCAGCAGTAATGAACCCATAATGTGTGGTTTTGGTTTATTAAAAATGTATGTGACTTTTTGAACTTTTAAATAACACGCACACACGCTAGACAAGTCTTTGCTGTACTATCACAGTCTGCCCTCGTTGAGCTATTTATTGTTTGTCTGGCTGTGAATATGCTCTTTATGTCTGTTTAGTTCTTTCATGTTCCTTTTAAAGGAGCTCCCACTCAGAAGCTCACGAAGCACAGACATCAGTGGTTTAAAAGAATGCCTGTCTGTCCCTGCAGTGCTTCCTTCCAGAAAAACTGAGAGTAATTATACATACAGCTCCTGTGGAATGAAAATTGGGCACTTGATATTTAATAAACAGAGATTTGCTTATCATATAAAAAGTAGGAGACTGCTCAGTGTTTTCATTTTTACTCCTAAGTTGCCTGAGATTTGGAATTAGGGTCTTTTTAAAACAGTTTTTATCTAGGCTGTGAAATGTCCTATTAAAATGTTCATTAGTGTTTCTTTTCTGGAGACCTGTTGGATAAACAAGAGCGAGTGTTTAATTTTGTCTGTTTTTACAAGTGACTTTGATCATTTCACCATTCCTGCAATTTTCCACCGAGCTAACTTTGTATCAGTCAAATTTCTTTCTAATTACAGAATTCTTTTCAAGGAAACATGCAAGACCTTCTTTTGCCTGTTGATTGTGTGGAGAATTGGAGAAATAATGGGGCACTGATGAAAAAAAAGAAAGTATTCTTGGGCCAGGTAGATTTACTACTGGTATTTCTCACAAAAATCTGACCAAAATTTTTGAGTGGCCTGATAGTGTGGGGCAGGCAGAAGAGCCACTTGGCCACCTCCACTCTGGCGAATACACAAAGTATTCAAAGTGATGGGAAGCAAGCTGAGACCGGTTCAATGCTGAGAGCGCATGCCTGGACAAGGTTATTTTCTCAGTTCAATTCTCATTTTGCACACCAGGATTTGTCAGCAGGACGGGGAGATCTGGTATGTTCTTAAATATGAAGTCACCAAACCCAATGTGAATAAATATGTATTTCACTGCCAGACTTTGGGGGGAAACTGATGAATGGAAAACGAAAATCTCGTGGCTGGCTGAGGAGCTGGCCGTCCTTAGCAGTTCCAAACAAGTAGAATTACTGCATTTTCTCAGTAAATCTTAATTGTTTGATCCTTGTTCTGTGCCTCTTGCTGTGTCATCTGATGAATGCCATGAATTAAATATAGTACATTCATTTAAACCACCCACAAATAGTCCTTCCTCCCTATCTCAGCCTAGCCAGCTTTAAAAATAAGTGCTATGTGCTTTTATTTACCACATCCTGCACCGCATGACACTTCCAAGGATGGAACCAAGGAGAGCACATAGCAGTGCTGTTCCATGATTGGAAATTAGATTACAGATTAGAAAGCCCAGAGGGACCACTCTGACCAGATAAAAGTGTCCCCTGGAGGCTGTAAGACTGTTTTAATTGGGGCCAATCTAGAAAGAAACATCCAATCTTGGCATAAACACTTTCAGTGATGGATGAGCCACAGGATGCTTGGTACGTTTTAGTGGGGATTGCTCTGGCTTGTGATTTTTCGGTTTTTGGGAAGGGCAAGAGGTCTTCCATTCCTTGCCTTTGATCGATTTATCTCTGCCTTTAAATCCTGCCTTGAAAGAAGCCTCGATTTAGCTGGCCAGTAGGTCTTGCTAGGCTTGCAGAGTGAAAAGTCCTCTAGCAAATGTTTGCTTCCCAGACTTATGCAATCCCTGTGGGATTAAGTTGTTCCTTGGCCTTCTCTGCGTGGGCTGGACAGAGCACAGTCCGTGAGCTTTTCATCTGCAGGCGTGGTTTCCAAAACTCTTCATGTGTCCTGGCCAGGGCTCCTTGCACGGTGCTTCTTTCACTGGATAAACCTGGATTTAAATCGTATGAAGGTGTACTTTATATGTCTGTTTTTCCTGTCATATTATATCTGCTGTCCTGCACGTTGATGGTTTTTGGGAGGGAGGACCAAGTACAAACAGAAATCGGTAATAGGGTCATTGGCAGAAATTAAGGGAAGACTTGTGCCTGTGTTGTACCGTGGAAATAAAAACACAAAGCACCATCTATTTGAAGAGCCTTCCGCCTCTCCCTCACAGCAGGCTCCTGCCACAGCCAGCATTCCTTAAACCTGGAGGCAGAAGCCCCCTTTGCTCCCTCCTCCCCTGCAGTTTGCAGTGGCACTGAGGATGTGGCCGGAATCCCTGGCCTGGCCCTGCAGGATCTTCCCACAGTTTCCCCAGGGACGGGCAAGTTCTTTTGCAATTAGCATAATTGACTGGGAAAGAATCCTGTTTGCCTCGGGATAAGGAACTGTGGGATTAAACCTAGACACATGGTGCACATGCTGGAATGAAGGCTGCAGAAGGATGGGAGGCTCTGTGTTCTGGGAACGTTCCTGCTTGGAATAGGCGCCCTCAATGCGTTTTACACACAGAATTTCTTGGATAGAAGGATACTGAGGTGGTTTTTACATTTATCAGGCTCTCTCAGTCTTGACCCATTTTACCAGCATATAACAAATTCTTGTCATAAAGCATCATTTTTCTAAAAGCTTCCATTTTTTTTTTTCCCTAACGAGCAGGTGATTCTCTGATTTACTTTGGGTGAAACTTGGGCTTTGAAGATGTGGGCAAAATTGACTTTGGTGACACCAGAATTTTTTAATGAAGATTGTGAAATATTGCTGACATAGGATCTTAATTCTTCATGATCTGTGCCACAGATTTGAGCCAAAGCGGAGTTAAATCTCAGACCTTAAAGTCTGGTTTAAGATCCCTTTTTAACTTTCCAGCCAGCAGCGGTTCCTGTGGTGTTGTAGGAGGTTTCACAGCTCTGCTGAGGACACGAGGTGCTGTTCCAGGGGGATTTTCCAGTGATCCCATTCCCAGGGTGCCCCTGGAAAGGGTGGGATGGGAGGAAAGCCCTCCCTGCCCAGGTCAGCGGGTGCCTGGTGTGCTCTGCAGAGCCCATTTGTTGTGTAAGCAGCTCCACTGTTGTGGCGCCTACTTTAATTAAGGCTCTGACAGTATTTCCATAATAAACCATATTTTAAAAGGGTTTATTACTCAACTGTAAAATCTGCTGCAGGCTGGGACTTGGACTAGGAAGGATTCATTCTTTAAGTGTTTTCTGAACTTAAAAAGCTTATTTTTTAAAAAGTATGGCTGTGTAGAAATCTTGTTTTGATCATATAGATGAAATCTTTATTTATAAAAAGAAGAGCTTGCAGTCCTATAAACAATGCCTGTTGAAGTGGCTGGTGTTGACAGCATCGCTTAGGGTATTTTTAACCATGAAATATCCATTATGGTCACTCTGTAATTTGATGTAATTTGAATACTGATGTATTTTTTGTTTGTGTTATGAAAGGTAAAAAGCCTCACTTAGAGCTGGGGCTTTAGTGCTTGATGGATTTCAAACAGCAGAAGAGAGAATTCCTGCCTGTTAATAACCTTCCTGTAAATCAGGACAAGTGTAGGAAGGGACAGTGTGTTAATGCCAAGCAAAACTGCAACTTCTCCACATGTTTAGGATACACTTGTCCTGCTGTGCTCCAGTTTCAGCCAAAAGCCAAAGTCAGAATAACATCTTATAATGAGGGAAGTGCATTATGTATGAACTAACAGAGCAGACCAGGACATGATTTTTGGAAAGAATTTTTTTCCAGATAACTGGACAGATTTTCCTTGTTTTGTTGTGTTGTTCAGGTTTTTTTTTGGTTGGTCTGGGTTTTTTCTGGCTTCTGGTTAGTCAGGTGAGAAACCCCCCGCAGTGTCCTGCAGAAGGGGCAGAGCTGTAATTGATTTTCCCTTCAGTAACTGGTTGTTCAGAGATTTCTGTTGGACCAGAACCTGTGCCAGTAGGATTTCACCAAAATGCTCTGTAACACAAGGTTTTCCTGGTGTTTTTATTCCTCCAGAAGAAGTTTCCTATTTTGGTTTGGATATTTAAGTTGAAAAGCTCTGCTGTTACTTACTATGAATGTGATAACATTTAGCTGCTTATTCTGGATTATATTTAGACATACACAACTTGATCCAGGGAAGAGACTTAATACCCTGGAAGCCTGGACCACTCACTTAATGGGTTTCTGTTGCCTTTGTGACAAGCCCAAGTTCCACAGAATGAAGGGATTTGTCAAAAATAAGTAGTTTCCAATCCTAGTGATTGACAGTGGGGCTGCAAGAGTTTTTTTCTCTGGCTGTTTTTGTTAGAGAGCTTTGATTATATCATACAGCTATTCAAAACTAGAAATACTGTTTTTAGAGCTATCATGATAGTATTTTTCATGTGGTTACAGTGGTATCAGTTTTGTTCTGCAGCATTGGGGGATTTGGTTTTGGTTTGTTTTGTTTGAGTTTTTTTAATCCAGAGTTCAAGAGTCGCCTTAAATTCTGAGCTGCTTTGACCATGTCTGGAAAATTAAATATTATATTTTCCATGCTAGTGAGAGAAGTTGAAAGAAATGACAAAAATCAGAAGGCAAACGTGTTGAGTTTCAAAGCCTGACCTGGGAGCTGGAGAAGCTGAAGTCTGATGATCATGGAATGGTTTGGGTGGGAAGGGACCTTAAAGCCCATCCAGTGCCAACCCCTGCCATGGCAGGGACACCTCCCACTGTCCCAGGCTGCTCCAACCCCAGTGTCCAGCCTGGCCTTGGGCACTGCCAGGGATCCAGGAGCAGCCACAGCTGCTCTGGGCACCCTGTGCCAGGGCCTGCCCACCCTCACAGGGAACAATTCCTGCTCAATATCCCATCCAGCCCTGCCCTCTGGCACTGGGAAGCCATTCCCTGTGTCCTGGCAACCCATCCCTTGTCCCAAGTTTCTCTCCATCTTTCTTGTCAGCTCCTTCAGGCACTGGAAGGCCACAACTGGGTCACCCCAAAGCTTCTCCTCTCCAGGTTGAACAATCCCAGCCCTCCCAGCCTTTCCTCCCAGCAGAGCTGCTCCATCCCTCTGATCAATTTGATGCCTCCCTGGACTCTGTCCAGCAGGTTCATGAGCTGCTGATACAACAAAATCATCACAGAATTCACCGAGATTGGAAAGGCCCTCTGAGATCACGCAGTCCAGGCCTTAGACTGAGCTCTGCCCAGTCCATCACTGCCCCACATCCCGATGTTCTGTGGCTTCCCCCGGGGAGCGGGGAGGTGATCCGTGCTGCTGTGTCCCAGGGCTGACATTTGGCTCTGCAGCAGCAGATGGCAGTGCTCCCAGTGCTCCCAGTGCTCCCAGTGCTCCCAGTGCTCCCAGCGCTCCCAGTGCCTGGCCTGCCTCCAGCTCTCCATGCCTGGCTCCTGTCCTGCCCTCAGCCCCTTGCCCAGGCTGTCAGGGCTGTGATTTTGTCTGTGTGTACATTAGGGATGGATTGCCATGTTTCCTGTTCCAGGCTTTGCCGTAGGAAGAGCCAGAATTGCTGACAGGGGGGCAGGGAGTGTCGCTGATCTGCCTTAGATACAGGGCTGTCATTGGGGAAGTTGTGTTTGGGTCTGGGCTCACATCCAGGCTGGTGCAGGAGGGGCAGGGAGAGAGGGTGCTCCCCCCATGCCTGCAGAGTAAAGAACTACTTCCTAATATCTAATCTAAACCTAATACCTGCTTTTAACCTTCCCTTCTTCACTTAAGGCCATTCCCCCTTGTCCTGTCACTCCATACTCATGGGAAAAGTCCTTTTGCAGCTCTCTTGGAGCCCCTCTAGGCTGCTGATGTGACAGGAGAGACTTTACTGCGGTCTCACAAATTGTTTAAAGTTTGAAAGATTGTTCAGTCAGTGGCTTTTCGCTGACCTGTCACAGGCCATCCCTTCCTTCACATTCTGTGTTGAGCCTGGTCTCTCAGATGAGAATAACGCACACACAGGAGGTTCCCCTCTGGCATTTCAGCAGAAAAATTCATTCAAAATTTGAGATGGTTTGCAGAAACCATCAAAGATGGAACACCTGTTAATTAATCACCTGCTCTTGAAAACTTTTCTTTCCAGTTGTTGCCTCTTGAAGTGTTTTTCTGGGGCTGGCTGATCCTCTTAGAGATGGGAATTCTCAGCCTGGAGGAGTGCTGCGCCTCCTTAATTACCCCATCTCCAGACATCTTTTTCCTCCAGCTCCTTTTTAAGGTCAGAATTTGTTATTTCAGGATGCATCTGATGAGTATGGTACAGAAATGTAGGCTCTCCTCCTCCTTGCTACTCCAGCTTCCTGCATGGAAGGTGCAGATCATGCAGGGCTGCCCACCAGGCAGACTTTGTGCCATTAGCAAGTTTCCACTGCCATTTATGTTTCAGTGATCAAATTGTTCGTACACTTCTAAACCTCGTACCAATCTCTGCAGGAACCCACTGAAAATACCCACTGGCAGCTCCCTCACCCATTTCATAGGATCAGGGAATCCCAGAATGGTTTGGGTTGGAAGGGACCCTAAAATCATCCCACTCCAACCCCTTGCCATGGGGTACCTTCCACGAGACCTGGTTGCTCCAAGCCCTGTCTGAGCTGGCCTTGAAAATTTCTGCATTTTTTGTATTTTTAGTGTATTTTAACATCTCTTCTCTCCTGAATAATTTTTTCAGGTTAGGTTGTGTATCGTCTCAGCCTTTTCTGAAAGGGTGGAACGAATTTCGATCTTGCCTGGGGCTGCTGGTGGTGCTGAGCACTCAGTTATAGGATATAATAATTTTTAAAGGTCCTTTTGGTAGAGAGATCTGTTATGGTTCTGCAGTTCAGAAGAGTAAATAAAACACAGAGCATATTTGGGAGGAGAACAGCAGCTCTCTGGATGATTCTTTTCAGCAGTTGCAGTGGAAATCTTAAAAGAGACTTTCAGACATTTAGCACCGGCCAAAGCAACTTTAATTCTTAAACCGCGTAATCGAAAATAAAATACCCCGCCAATTCAGTAAAAGGATTCATCCCATTGTTTCTCCTAAGTTTAGGGAGACAGAACATCTGGCATGGGAATGCACAGAAGTGTCAGTCTCAGTTGTGAGCCTTCCTTCTGGACTGTCCCTCTCTGAAAACCTCAGTTCCATCTTTTTCCTTGTTTAGTTCAGGTTTTTCTTGATTCATCTTTCACTTGCTTTTTGAAAACTGGTTTCCCCTAAATGATTTTTGTTTGTAAATCTGTTGCCTCTACTGTATTTTCTGGTTTTTTCTCCCCCCTGTGTTACTGCCTGGTATTTAATGTGATTTTTCCTCTGTACATGCTGCCTTGATTCTCATCTGCTCTTTTGCTTATTTCCCTGCTCCTTTATCCGGTCACAGTTTCTTCCCTTTTCTCTCCTGCCTATTCCTTTGTATCCACTTCAGATTCTTCCATTTGCAGTGCTGGAACACATCAGAAATTATGCTTTCCCCTCTCCCTTGCCCTTTTAGTTACTGAAATATGCACATAAGAATTCAGATAGGCTTCTAAAAATAGTCAAAGGCTAAAACTGTTTGTTTCAGCTTTTCGGTCTTTGCTTTATTAGAACTTCTGGGAGGAAAGGCCCAGAAAGTCTAGAACTAATTCAGCTGCAGGGAATACCCCCCACCCCCCCCCAAAAAAAACCAAACACCAAAAAAACCCCACAAAAAACCAACAAAACAAACAAAAGAACAAAAACAGAATAAAACCCACAAAGAAATATGGCTACAACTTATTTGATTAAAAACCACCCAGAATAAAACAAAAGCCCCAAATCTCACGTGTACTCTCTCTATGGGTGGTGTCAGTGTGGCACATGTAATCCTAACTTGCATTTTATGTCCTGGGTCTCTTTATTTCTGTGAAGAGTGTTATTGTGTTTTTCACAGTTCTGGTGGTTCATATTAAACCCAGCAGAACTTGGTGTGGGTTTAAAAAAGGAATGGTTTGCCAGGGCCATTTTTAGAGAAGATGAGAGTCACGTAAATTGTAAAGTATCTGATGGATGAGAATTTCTTCCTGCAGGAAATGTCTGTCCAGTAGTGAAATCCTGGCATTTCCCATTGTCCAATAGCTTCTTCTTCCCCAGCAAGAGGATTTGCTTTATAAGACTGCTTAGATAATTCTCCGATGAAAGTAAATGGATTTGATTTTTTATTATCATCCTGTACACAATATTATGAATGTTAAACTTTAAATTCCATCCAAATTTGGATCTGTAAATGTTTGTGACGTGATTATAAAGATCCCTAGGAATGGGATGCTCCAGTGTTATGTAGCTTTATCTCAGGGTGAGGATTCCTGAAACTGCGTGTCCCAGATTCTCCTGAACTAATTATTACAGTGCAGAAACCTTCTAAAAATAAACTTTCTCATTAGATACTAGGTTTTATAACAACTTTTCAGAAAAGTTGTATTTTCCTCTTGAAAGAACAAAGTTTATGGCTTTTATTTCCTTCCCCATAACCCCCTGAAGTACTGGTAAGGCAGACAGGCACATTTACTGGCTGCTTTTAAAAAGTGTTTGGGGTCAATTAAAGGCTGAGACAGGGATCTATTGGACATCATTAGGCAAAAGATGATAATCAGAAAGCTTCAAGTGCCAGGTTAGTGAAGTTTTGTGTTTGCACAGGCACAGTTGTGGTGGATTGTGTTAAGCAAATATTTGTTTTCTCCGGTGATGAGGAGGAAAATGAGTGTTTTTGCCTTGTGTCACCTCTCTACCTTATCCTCTACTTTCTTCCCTTTAAATCTATTGCACCTCCCTCCTGATTGTCTTACAGGTATTGACAAAGTAAGCACAGGTCTCTTGGCTGTGTCTTAGTGGGATGAGAACTTACCCTCTGAAATAATTTGTATGCCTTTAGAAGCATCGTCTTGAAAGCCTCATTGGGAGTTTAAATTACATTTAAATGGATTCAGTGTTTCAGCTCGTGATGGGAAGATTTCTCCCAACAGTAGAAAATCACAGACTTCCTCCAAATATAATTTAGTCCTTTTTTTTTTTTTTTTGCAAATATTTGTGTGTGATTTGTCAGGAATTTTCTAGCACCACTGGCATACCTCTGTGCCACTGCCTTTCCTCCCTTTCTCGTTGGTAACTTTGTCATCCTGATCCTTTTGCCTTTTAGTTAGGGGTCCCATTCCACAGCAAGGGGTGACATGAACAGTAGGATCTGATGTTTCATGTTTTCAGTTTGCCCATCCAAGGGAGAGCACAGAACTTTATTCGATGGGGAAAAAAGTCTTCTTGCTGCAACTCTGCTCTCCTGAGGGGCTTCAGGATTGTCATAGAATCATAGAACGTTAAGGAGTTGGAAGGCACCTTAAAACTCATCCCATTCCACCCCAGCCATGGCAGGGACACCTCCCACTGTCCCAGGCTGCTCCAAGCCCCAGTGTCCAGCCTGGCCTTGGGCACTGCCAGGGATCCAGGGGCAGCCACAGCTGCTCTGGGCACCCTGTGCCAGGGCCTGCCCACCCTGCCAGGGAACAATTCCTGCCCAATATCCCATCCATCCCTGTTTTCTGGCACTAGGAAGCCATTCCCTGTGTCCTGTCACTCCATCCCTTGTAAATAATCTCTCTCTGTTTTTTGTTGGCTCCTTCGGGCACTGGAAGGCCACAGTTAGGTTGCCCTGAAGCTTCTCTTCTTCAGGCCGAACAATCCCAATACTCTCAGCTTTTTTTACTAAGACTCCCTTCAAACCCCTTTTCCTTTTGGGATTTGTTCTGTGCTGCGTTTTTTTTTTCCCTTCTTTGCTTTCATACTGGTCCATGCTTTCCTGTGGTGGAAGCAGGATAGATTGGGTAGCTGATAAGGTATTTCCTCTACAGAATCAACTCCATAAGGGAATCATTCTTTGCAGATTTAATGAAAGAAAACCATACTGGGTTATATTTTTGTTTGTACTATCATGGCTTGCATCTCTTAGAGAAGTCGGGTGTCCAACTTCAAGGTATTGCAAAATACCCATCGGCATGCACTGAGGTTCTGCTCAGGGGAGAGTGGAAATGGGCAGAGCTGGTAGAGGACCCATCTGAGGGAGGTAAAATACAGAGGCAACTTCAGGCCAAATCCCTGGAATGAAGAGAAGCAGCCTGGAAGCATTTAAACTAAACTGTGTGACAGATAGAAACTCAGAGTCATTAATAATATCAAGAAGGGGAGGCTGTTTATGATGAATTGAGAAAACAAAGCTTAACGCTGGGAATGAGCAGCAGAATAGACATCCAGAAATTCCCTACAGATGTGTAAGGTCATTTAGTTCCCCGGCAACCATTTTTCCTAAGTAAGTAAAGCAGCAGACAGACCCTTCAGTACTTAACAGTCTTTCCTTACCAGTGGGAACCATATGGGAACCGTAGCTGGACTGTCAGGGAGGAGGGGATGGCAGCAAACCACTTCTTGGCTGTGTCTTCCACTTCAGTTCTGCTGTTCAGGGAGGAGTGTGATTGATCATTCCCACGCCATCAGGAGGAGGAACATTGTAATTCTGTTTTAACAGGAACAAACCTGTGCCTTGGGAAGGTGACCATGGTGCGGGTCAGTGTGGAAGGAAAGGAGGTGGATCAAATCACCTAAAAGTCACCCCAAGGGAGTTCTTTTCAAAGTTGAATGCAGGTCCTTTGACTTTTTATGTGCACAGCTCTACCCTGTATTCCTTCCTTCTGCATCCTCCTGGTAATGAACAGATGCACTTTAAAAAAAGAAGAAAATATGTTAATATCTTGTCTTAAGTGGAAATTTCCAGAGGCCAGCTGAATCCTTCCTCAATAATTAATGCCTGAAAGCATTTTCCTCCATTTCTTATTTAAATGGAAATAGCTTTGGTGTCTGATATTGTGAAGCTGAATTGCACTACCAGGTATTGCTTTACAGGGCTTGAAGAAGTAGAAGTGTTTCCAGGAGTCTGTCTTTACTGTGACCTTGTGGGAGGATCCCAGTTGCTGTGTCCCAGCCCTACAGGCCATTAGGGTCTTCCACAAGGAGCTGCAGCCCAGAAACCACAAACATCAGGCAGATCTAATTCAATTTATTTATGTGTTTCTTCTGCCTGAGTCACAGCACGGAGCAATAATCCAACCTCTTGCTTCGTTGCCTTGAAAAGCTTTTAATGCTATTTCAGCAACTGGTCTAATATTTAAAGAAAATAAATCCTCTTGGCTTTATTATTCAGCTTAGTGCTGTGTACAGTAGGTGAATAAGTTATTTACTAAACGTTTTATGATGGTGATTATGTAAGCAATGAGCTTTTACATCTTGGCACCAGAGAGTACCAGAACTGTGTGTAGTACTTTGTAACTTGATGTAGGAAGGAAGCTTGATTTGCAAATTAATCCAGTTTCATCTTCCTGCTGTGCCATGTCATTACAGAGGACTTAGAAGAGCTTCCTTCCTACATCAAGTTACAGAGTAACTTCTGCAAATTAATTTGCAAATTAATCCAGGGGAAATGTGACAATGAGGTTTATTTTTTATAGCTGAACTTTTCCAAGTCTCTTATCTCAAAGGTAAGGTATTAAATCTATGTAGAGATCCCCAAATAAATCAGATTTTCTCAAAGATGTCTTCAGTTTCTGTTGACGTCAGTGCCAGCCACAGGAACTAGTGGGCTCTGTGACAATAGCACACTAAAAATGTCGTTTACTATGGAAACTGGATTTGCAGTCCTGCTAACCAGAGTGATACAATGGCCTGCCATATATATAATCTGCATCTCCCTCTAAATGCTTACAAAGCAGGAACTGGAGTGTACATGTGCATTTTATTTTTTTATTTGGACTTCATTGACTAATTTCTCAGGGTTCTTTCTAAGTGAATCCAATTTCCAGGCATGTCCAAAATCTGCTGGAAAACTCTGGGGATCTTAATTCCTTCCTTGCTGGAAGGAGTTACTCTCTACTGGTGGCTCCACAGCCAAACAAAACTGGAAGAAAATTTTCAGCTGAAATGTGGGCATTTTGAACCATGACAAGCTTGGCTTCCTTTCCCCAGGCAGGTTGTGCTGTAACCACAGGAAGGGTTTGGATAGTGAAAAACAGTCAGTTATTGTCTTCTCCTTTAGTTTTACTTGCTCATAAATGTCATATCCTGTTCTTCCCAGGGTGGAAGCTTAGCAGAGGTTCATATTTTCAACCGTCATTAATTTTGGATCAAAACCATGGATGCAATAACCCACGGGGAGCTGCATTTCCTTGCTGTGGTGTGTGGGCATTGCACGACCAGATTTTGGGCTGAGAGTCAGCGTCTGCCCTCACAGCTGATTCCTACAAACAGCCAGGCTGAAAAGTTATTTTCTTCATTAATACAAATACAGGGAAGTGTGAATCTAATGTCAGCACGTGCATTAAACCCACCTGAGAGTGAGCACGCTGGCTGAAGAGAACAGTGTGGAGCTCCTTGGCTGTGTGTAATGCAGGGTAAAAATAAACTATGGAATTGGGGATGGAGGATAGTGGTTAGCCAAATTTAAAAATTGAATTGTCTACTAAAAGTAACAAAAGATATTATTGCTTTGGATCAGAGTTGTTTGGGTTTTTTTAAAAAGTGTGGGTTGAGCATTGAAGTGTTTGGCAAAGATGTCATGGAGCATCTCCCCTGGTTCCTCACCCCTCCTCTTTTCTGCCCTTCCTCCAGGAGACAGGAGTGGGTGACTCTCAGCCCTTGTGCCAGCTTTGCTCCTGTTCTGGAAAAGGTGCACTTCCATTTCTCTGCTGGTTCAAAAGTTGACTTGAACTTGTGTCGTTGTGCAGGAGATTAATGGAAATGTTTCTTGTGAAAATGCAAGGTTTTAGTTTAATACCGAGTGAAATACTGAGGACAAGGAGCAGTGGCCATGAACTTAAACACGGGAAGTTCCACCTCAACACGAGGCAGAACTTCTTTCCATGAGGGTGGCAGAGCACAGCGACAGCTGCCCAGGGAGGGTGTGGAGTTTCTCCCTCTCTGGATTCATTCCAAGCTCACCTGGAAGTGCTCCTGTGTCCCCTGCTCCAGGTGACCCTGTCTCGGCTGGGGGTTGGACTGGATGATCTCCAGAGGTCCCTTCAACCCCAACTCTCCTGTGATTCTATGAATTCCTAATAATCTCATCAAGAGCAGCTGATGGACAGTTATACAAGCTTAGTTCTCAAAATGAGAAACTTCATTTAAAACTTGCTTGTGCTGCCTTTTTCTACCCCAGCATCTCTTTCCAACTTCACCATCTACATTTCTGAGTGTGCCTTTCCTTCATGTGCCACAGACTTTAGATAATGAAGCTTCGTGCCGAGTGAGCCAGGGTGATTTGAAGCAGTCATTTAGAACTACCCTCACACAGAGGTGAGGGACATGTTGGATCCAAGCAGGATTATTCCTGCAGCGGGAAGAATATCAGGAAAATAACTGTGTTTGGTGACCATTTCAGTGCAGACGCAGCCATGGCTGTCTTTAACAGTTACGCTGCCTTTAAAAAAAAAACCGAAACAAAACCAACAAACTTCTGAGCTGTTTGATAAGGAAGCTGGACTAAAAACCGAAGCCTTTCTCATAACCTCTGCTCCCTCCCACGCACGGCAGCAGCGGGAACAGGCTGCATCTTGAAGCGGTCAGCGCGGTGGCAGAGGGCCAGTGGCATGGTCACTGTGGCCAGCAAGGCCTGTCCTTTGTCCCCACGCAGCTGGGGAGCTCAGGGCAGCAGCTCCTGGCTCTGGAGAGCAGGGGGAGAAGTCTCTGCCAGCCTGCTGGGGAAGGAGAGGTGGCCACCCAAGGAGGCTTTGTTGCGTGAAGGTCGTGATAATGTGCCAACCTGAGTAAGTCGCCTCCCGAGCAGGGCTGTGGCAGCTGTGACAATAAACTGGCCCTGCAGATATTATCCGAGCTGCCCATTCTGCTGGGTGACTCTCTTGAGATCCCTTAACTTGATACCTGAGCTGAAAATATCTTTGTAGCCGTTTTACCACAGTTTCCTTTTTTAGCTTTTAGAGCAGTGGTGGTCACTAGGCACTTACAGATGCCCTGTCACCAGCAGTGTCTGAGTGATGCATGTGGATTTGCTGCAAGTAAAATCTTAAGCAAAGCAGTCCAAGGAAATCACAAAGCCTTTGTTGGTGGTGGGGTTTTTGAGGGCATAGCTGTGAGAGAGGTAGGTGGTCACTAAAATGAAGTATGAGAAAAAATGAAGAAGGTGAAAGATTTCAGGTTTGGGCAGTGAGAAAGTCACAAAGTTCAAGCCAGGCTCTAATACTATTCCCATCAAAATGGAATTAGTAGAATAAGAAGTGTACAGTGAAAGAAGTTAAGATAAAAAAGAGCAACCTTCTCCTCAAGTAAAAAGCCTGACATCCTCATATTTTGCTGTCTTAATAGCACTTTCATTCCTTAAAAGTACTGCCAAAGGGTTTGTTTTTTTCCCTTACTGCTTTGGTAGCTGGTCATGTCTGTTTAGCTCTAGATATACAGTCACCTTGGCAATATCTTAATTGATTTTGAACATCCTAGGTAGTAGCTGCTGTGCACTAAAGCAGAAGATAGTTCTGGCTGGTTGGTTACTTTTTTTGGAGCTGCTGATTGTCAGGATGCAAAATCCCCTCTGCCACTCAGCAAGAGAGGCTGGTGAAACAAAGTGAGGGTTTCCCTTCTCATCCCTGGAGGTCTTTCAAACCAGGACTTTGGTTTCTTTACCCAAGTTTGCCCACACGCCCTTAGGGTCATGCAAGAGCTGGATCCAGGCGTCCCAGCTGAGCTCTGATGTCATGTGGTGACTTCATGGGGAGATGAGTCTCCACAAGCTTTTAGCAGTACTGAATTAGCAATAGTGAAACTTGCCAAAACAAGCGTTGTTTTAAATACATCTCACATCGTAGCATCTGGTTTTTCCTTGCAGTCCTAACGTGGTTTCTCCCTGCCCCCAGCAGCCTGAGTCCTGCACTGACCCACTGTGGCTCTTGTCCATCTCTACTTGCCCAAAAGTGTAGTTGGGAGCCCAGCCCTTGCTGGAGCCTCTGGCAGCTGCCACAAGCTGGTGAGGAGGGGTCGAGGTGTGCACTCCTGCAGTGCCTCTGTGCAGGGTAAGATGTCTTCAGACTGCCAGAGGGCAGCGTTAAATGGGGTATTGGGAAGGAGTTGCTCCCTGGCAGGGTGGGCAGGCCCTGGCACAGGGTGCCCAGAGCAGCTGTGGCTGCCCCTGGATCCCTGGCAGAGTCCAAGGCCAGGTTGGACAGAGCTTGGAGCAGCCTGGGATAGTAGAAAGTGTCCCTGCCCATGGCAGGAGGTGGGAAGAGATGATTTTTAAGGTCCCTTCCAACCCAAACCAGTCTGTGATTCCATGATATTGCAATCTCCTCCTGCACTTTCTGGCAAAAGAGTAAAAGTCCAGGATTAAACCTTGATCAGCCCAGTTGGTTCCTGGCCGTCGGAGCAGCTGGGTTTATTTTTGCCTCCCTGGCTCTGTGCTGGGAGGCTGGGCTCCCTCCTGCACGCCTGGATGGCATGGTGCCCGTGCTCCCAGCCTGCCAGCTCCAGCCTTGGCTCTCCTCTGTCCTGCTGGCCCTAATGGCATCTCTGGGTCCTCTCCTTCCCACAACATGAGTGAGGCAGCGAGGTGACATTAAAGCCCTGGAACAGCAGATAAAAGGCCCTGGCTGTATTTATTGAGTGTTACAGATAAGTAATCCACTCTGCTGTCAGTGTCTGCAGAAACAGCAAATAAAGTATACATGCCCCTTGCTTTGATGTGATGAAATCTCCAGAGGACACTCACTTCAGTGGCGCTTGCAGTGCAGCTGTAGCTGAATCTTGCAGTGGAAAATACAAGATTTTCATGTCTTCATGCATTGCTTTAAAAATATCATTATGGCTGTATGCTGGGCAATTCTGTGTTCTGAAAGCTAGGGTTGTTTTGGATTTTTTTTTTCCAAAATGTTATTAAAATCGTCTTAACCGTTTTTGTTGGAAGGGGAAAAATTAATAGTTATTTTGTGGTTTCATATGCAGCGTTAAAACAACAGTCTGGTTTTCATTTAAACCAATAAAAGTATGGAAATTCAAAATGAAGGTTCTCTCCATGTCCTTAGATCAACTTATTGGCCTTGCTGAAATGCATAATGGATGGAGCAGGGGGAAAACCTCAATCTTACAACTCTTAGCTTTGTTTTTGCATGTAGCTCAGCTTTTTGTGTTGCTGGATTTCAAAGTTGACGTCACTTTCTTGCCTGTCTCTCAAGCTATAAAAACTTCCTTGATTTGGTAAATGTGCAGCTGCTTAGAACCCAGTGAACCACAGACTTTTTTTTTTTTTTTTTTAAGAACCTAAGCATTAGTGGAGGAAATTAGTTAGCAGACACACATCAGTAATTGAATTCATGCGCTTTCAAATTTTGGGGTATAAAGCTGACTGTTGGGGATGAGGGGTTTTAGTCAGTTCTGGTTTATGGTGTGGTTGGAAAGAGACCAGAGGTGCAGCTGGGGCACAGAAAACCCCAGGCAGCCCCAGGAGAGCAGCCCTGGGATGGAGCCCTGAGTGGTGGGAGATCTCCATCCCCAGGGATGCCCTGACATGGCCCCAGGGACCTGGGGCAGCTGCCCTGAGCCTGGCCAGGGGTCCAGGGCCCTCCTGCTTCCAGCCTGCAGGTTCCCTCCCAGCTCTGGGTTAGCCCAGGACAGGGCAGGGCTGAGTCTGGAGGAACCTTTTTTCACAGAAAAGGGTGCTCAGGCCTTGGCAGGGGCTGCCCAGGGAGCTTTGGAGTGCCCGTGCCTGGAGGTGTCCGGGGAAGGCCTGGAGGTGGCACTGACAGCTCGGGGCTGGGGACAAGGTGGGCATGGGGCACAGCTGGGACTCCATGGGCTGGGAGGGATTTTCCAGCTCAGGGATTTTGTGATTGTGTGAGCTCCTCAGTGTGTCTGGGGCTCACATCTCACTGGGTGAGCAGCCTGTTGCTGTCCCCAAAACACCTGCAGGCTCTGGGCACTGCAACAGGCTCAGCCTGGCTGTTACCTCCTCGAGGCCTGGGGAAGTCAGTTCTTCCCACTTCTTCCCAGAGCTGCCCTGGCTGTTTACAGCCCTTTGATCTGGGAAATTACAGCCTGGAGCTGCCTGCCTTGCCTCTTCTCCCCTCTCCTGGCCTGCTCAGCTGGGCTCGTGTCCTTCCTGTCTGATCCGCATATCACTGATTGCAGTGGATGCGGCATTGGTTTGTTTACTCAGCCAGCACCCAACCTGATCTAACTGTTTCAATGCCATGGCAGAAGCAAGTTGGGGTAGTAACAAACCTGCTGAAACCCTTTTTGCAGCTTTCCAGGGCATAAAATCACTATTGCAATTTTCTTCATATTGATGGGTAAATCTTTTTCTGCTGTGTTTTTCCTTAACAACTGTTTTAGCACTCGGTGCCAGCACAGCAAGCTGTCCAATACTACATGGACAACGTTCGAGGCATGATGGAATGCCTTGCCAAGCCCAATCTCCACAAATTCCACAAAATCTCCTGCACTGCCCCCATCATTCCCTGGCCGAGTGCCATGTGTAGGTGTCTGTTAATGCCTGGCAAAATCTCGGCTCATCCTCGATCGTCTCCCTGCTCTCCAGCATCCATCCCAATGACCCCAGCACCTTCTGAAGCTTTATAGCTGGTGGAGGCAGCTCTGTAATGACATGGTAAGTCTCAAACGAGGTACTTCAGAAGCCAACTGGCTGCCTCAGCTTTGGCGGCACTGAATGTTGGGAAGGTTGTGCCTGCTCAAGGGCTCCCTGTAATAAACCTGAAGCAAATTCCCACCCTGAAGAGCAGGGAAGCTCAGCTCCATCGTGGGGAATTTGCTTCACAGGCTGGAGGAGGTCTTGTTTATTTTCCTTTCCCTAAGGGAAAAGGAGTAGCCAGAGTACCCTGGACAAAGGGTAGTGTTTTAGATGGGATGTTACAACTTCATATTTGTTTGCTTGTTTATTGGAATTTTATATTATTTTGAAGCACAGCAAGAATGTGCAATACATGGGGATTGTTTGTGGTGGCTGTCTGAAGGGGCCTGGTGGGGATGGACATCTGGGAGCCCAGCTGGGCACAGCTCCTTCCTGAGAGGGGAAGGGGGGATTCTGTGTGAGATCTGTCCCCTCTGCTGTGTTCCATGTGTTTAGCAGCAGCTCTGTTCCCTGTCTGGGCTCCTCTGCTCTGCCAGGAGGAACTGGGACAAGCCCCAGGGAAATCGCTCAGGCTGCTGTTCCCACCTGGAAAAGAGCCCCGGGATGGTTCCCGGATGCTGGCACCACGTTAAGCTCATGGCTTTAGTGGGAACTTGGCCCAGGGAACATTTCCAGCACGGAGGGATGTGCGAGGTCCTCTCCTGCTGGCATCCCTTCCTCCAGGGCAGCCCTCCAGCCTGCCCCACAGCCCTGCTTAATCCCCTGCCTTCCCCTCCAAGCCACACCAGAAATCCCCCTGCCCTGAGGGCTGCACTCGCTGGAGGGAAGCTGTGGAAGAGGGGAAGGACGTAGGAGGATGGAGGTGACAGCCTGCAGGAGACTCGTGGAGCTGGGGCAGTCCTGCCAGTGCCTGGGTCAGCCTTTGAACAGCACAGAAAACTGGGATGGAAGCCAGAGCCCTGCCTGGGGCGTGCCAGGCTGCTCTGGGCCTCTGGCATGGAGCCCCAGGCACGCAGGAACCCTGGGTCCCAGGGGAGGAAGAAAGCAGAGTGACCTTGGAGTAGATCCTTCTTGGAAAGATCTGAGTGCATGGGTGAGAGGCAGCTGGACCCCTCAGCTCCTTCTTGGAGGGAGCACTGGAGAGAGAAAGGGAGCTTCATCAAAGCCCTCGTGCGCAGCCAGTCCTGCTTCCTCCATCTGGCAGCTCCACCACCACCTACTGCCAGATGCCGTATTTCTCCTCCTTTCCTCTCCCCAGGTTTTGTGGCTTGGTCATTGTTTCTTTCTGTTCTCCCCATTTCTCTGTTCCCCAGCGTATTTGTGAGGAAAATATGAAAAAAAACCACTCCCCAAGTTTTTTCATTTTTTTGTTTCTTGGGGACATTTCAAGGTTGGTTTCTGATGGGATTTGAGGTGGAATCCGACCTGTGATCCTCTGGTGTGCTGGGCATTAGGTCAGGCTGGTGGGGGAGACCCACCAGGAACCTCAGCTGGGAGAGCTGGCAGGACACAATCCTGTGCCATGAGTTTGGGACGGCCGTGCTGCGGCAGGGAGGTGGGGCCAGGTCAGCCTGACCCGTTCTGGGATGAGCTGTTCCTTTCTTCATGCAACATCAGCTGAGCTTTGTCTGTGTGTGCTGCTCCAGCCCACAGCAGCCTTGGACATCCGTTCAGTCACTGGGAGTGAGACGTGGAACGGAGCTCCTCAATTAGCCAAGCTGGTGGATTTCTCTGGCATGAAATTAAATAGTATTTAAATGCACACGGTGGGGCTAATGCTGCTTTGTGCAGCTTTTTGTTGAAGATTATGAAATTGCGGCAAGAAGCAGATCTTACTGTAATTAGAAGATAGAAGAGTTAATCATATGGAGGAATTAGGATTCATGCTTGCTCTGAAATTTTCTAAACTGCTTTAAAGTACCTTCAGCTGAAGGAGCTGAATTTCACTACAAACCTTTTGTATGCTGAAGTGCAGAGTTTTCTTCGTTCATTTGAATTGCAGCGCAGAAGTCACAGGGCTCTTTTCCCCAGAGGTTCAGGAGGCTCTGAGTTGGCTTTGTTGTGGTATGTGAAGTCATTTTGGTGCTTGTCGAGCCGTATGACCATTCACTTGATGTCCTTGAGGCAACCCAGGCATTTTATTGCTATTTATTCACCCTTTGAGAAAAGATTTGAAACAAAAAGTCATCCAAGTCATCGAAGTTTCAAGTCAGAGGCAACTAAGGGAGAGCTGGGAGGTGAACCCCCAGCATCTGGGGCAGGGTCATGTGTGAAGGACACACTCTACATAATGCACCATTAAAACTTCCCGAAGAGGTGTCCCAGAAAAAAAAAATACTACAAAGCACTAGGCTTAATATTAAATTCTTAGTTTTAGCAGTCTGGTCATTTTCAGGAGAGAATAATCAGCTTAACCGCAGCATTCCCATATTTAATGTTCTGAGAGGAGAGGGATTGTCTGATTTTCTTTTCTTTTTCTTTTTTTTTTTCTCCTTTTTTTTTTTTTTTTCCTCCACAGTAATTAATGAAAGTCAAAAGCAGCAACTGGAATCTGTGAGCTACTCATCCCGCTACGCCCTGGGGCTGTTTTATGAGGCTGGGACAGGGATTGCTGTCCCCTGGGCTGCTCAGTACATCACTGATAATCCCTGCATACGCTTCATCTCCATCGATAACAAGAAGCGCAATATAGGTCAGTGCTCCCATTATTTCCCTTAAACACAGCCACAATGGAGGGTGTAGAGCATGAGAAATGCTGTTTAATTGAGTGTTGCTATTCTGAACAGAGCGAGTATTTAACTCCAAGCCGCAGCGGATGGCGTTTAATGTCACATTTGGCCTGTAATAAAGCACACAATGAGAGCGGGCCGGCCCTCAGAAAATCAGCCCCCAGCACATGGTTTACGTTACTGCGTTTATGAAACCAGTGTCAGGGGATTGGAGACATCAAAATGTTGCTATTCCAAGAAAGAGCTGGGGTTCCTTTGTTTAAAGACTGATTCATGCACTCGCCAGTTTGTCTCCCGTCACCCGTTACTCTACAACTCCTGCTCCTTCCACGAAGCTTGGAAGTGGGAAGGAGTTGTATAATTGGAGCTGTTCAGCCCAGTTCAGAGTTAGCCAGGGAGCTTTTGTGATCAGGAAGAGTCCCTGAAATGGCTGCACGTGCCCGGCAGGGCTTGGAGAATATCCCCCAAGACAGACCCTTCTCCTCTCTTTTCTGGAGGATGGCAGTTGAGGAAGTGTGTGTTTTATTTATTAAATGTGTTTCACATACCAGGAGTGTGGTGGCATAGAATAGTTCAAGAAAAAACACTTGCAGACCGATTAGTCACAGAATCCAGCATGGTTTGCTTGTGAGGGACCTTCAAGACCCAAAGTTCCACCCATTGCCATGGGCAGGGACACCTTCCACCTGTCCAGCCTGGCCTCAAACACTTCCAGGGATCCAGGGGCAGCCCCAGCTGCTCTGGGCACCCTGTGCCAGGGCCTGCCCACCCTCCCAGGGAACAATTCCTGCCCAAGATCCCATCCAGCCCTGCCCTCTGGCATTGGGAAGCCATTCCCTGTGTCCTGGCACTCCATCCCTTGTCCCCAGTCCCTCTCCAGCTCTCCTGGAGCCCCTTCAGGCCCTGGCAGGGGCTCTGGGGTCTCTCCAGAGCCTTCCCTTCTCCAGGCAGAACACTCCCAGGTTGCTGAGACTTTCCTTGTAGGACAGATTCTCCATCTCTCTGTGCAAGCGCAAATTTGTTGTTTTCCCTAGGAATTTAGCCTGTTAATCTCACAAGAGTGAAAACAAAACAGAAGAATGGCTGGACTGGCCAAAATAAGGATGTATCCACCCTGATGTGCTTTCTCCAGCAGGGACTTACAGTGAATAAGTGAAAAAAGAGCACAAGCAAAGCCAAATACAGAGTGATCTTTTTCCCCTGGCATTGTCTCCTTGTTGCTGACAGTGTTCAGCTGGAGATTTTCTTGCATCGGAGATTCTGTTGCCATTGTTGTGTTCAATGAAAAACACACAATAGTTAATAAGGCCTACTGATATTATCGTTACCTGTGTTCAGGAGGAAGTTGCCCATATTTCCCCACCTCTCTGTACATGTGGTCTCAAAGCCCCAGCACCAGGAGCAACAAATAGGAACTGATGGAACAATCAAACAGCTTTGCTGTCTCCAGATGCAACTGAACCAAGTACAAAGCACATTATTTGGGGCGCATTGTTAACAAATATGTAGAAAGTACTAAAACATCAGTGTTGACACATACCTTTCTCACTGAAATTACCCTTGAACTGGGGGAGAGTTCTGTTTATATGAGCAAATTTTTCCAAGAAGAACAAATTGTGTGTGTCTCTTCCTAGGAGACAGACTTTAGACAGCACAGGCAAGGGAGGCTGAATGTGAAATTTATTTACATGTGAAGTCCTGCAGCCAAAACCCATGAATGAAAAGTTCCTTTATGCTTGTTTTAGCACATATGCAAATGTTTTGCATCTGCATTTTTCTTCCTGTGCTTCCGACTGCCCTCCAGAACATTTCAGTGGGAGGCACAGGAGCACCTCACTGTCCCTTTTAACTCCACTCCACTCATTGATCTTCCCATTCTTTCATTCTTCAGCCTTGATTATTTGGACTCATCTGAAGAAGAGGATGGTGACAACCAAAAATTAAACATTCAGAGAGAGCAGAATTGCTGGGTGAGGCAGCTAAGCTCTTCCAGGGCAGTCATCATTCCCAAGAAGCCATCACTTTCCCCAGTTTTTTCTTCACCTGATGTATCCACAATTAATGGAGGCTTACCTCACCCTCACTGCCACCTCAAATTGTACCTTTTTAATAAACAGCCTTGAACAAGATAGATCCAGAGAACATAACTGTAGCTGATAGTTGTACCCTGCAGGAGGTTTGGAACTGGATGATCTTCAATCCATTTTCTGATTCTGTGATCCTGTGAGCTTTCTGCTGTGGGACTCACATGTATAACCTCTCCCCAAAGCAGGTAGTGCAGCCCTCAAAGGCCAGAAGGCAAAGGCTGGCCCTCGCTCCGGCAGCCCAGGCTGTCCTTGTCACTTGTCTGAGATGTCACTAAAGCAGAGACATCCAGCTCAGGGGCGTTTCACATCGTAGCAGTGAAACACAAACCAGCCTTGTCGCTGTAACCATGCAGAGAGGTGGGTTTGATAAAACAATTTCTCTGGTGCCACCAATTCCTGGTGTGATCAGGAGCCTCCAGGAGGGAAGGCTTTTTCCATCAGCTGAGGATCCCAGCTGCTGTCGGTAGAATCCCATCCCTGCCTGCAGAGGGGATGTTACGTAAGGAAGAGCCCACGAGAAGCGTGTGCCGAATTCCCCGTGTGGTGTGCTTGAATATTAAACACTTTGTGGGATTGGCTGCCTCAAACACCCCATCCATATTTATACCGGGTCGGAGGGACAGTGGGAATTCTCCAGCATAAATTATTTCTGGAATACTGCAGTCTTTGCATCTCTCTGCATTCCAGGAGGACTAAAGATAGATGACACATAAAAGGGGAAGTGGTTCCTTTCTTTTGCTCCAGGATTGCGTGGTTATGTAATTTAAAGGGAAGATCTGCCTTCTCCAAAGGTTTTTGGCATTGTATAATTCCTGAGTATCCTCTTTAATTTTGAAATTGAGATTCCTTTCTATCCTGAAATAAGAATTTTTAGGAGGATGAAAGAGTTAAAGAACTATATAAGTTTTTGCCTTGTTATGCAGTTGTAATCCTCTGCCAGCCTGGCCTTCCTTTTAGAAGAATAATCAGAAGCTGTTGGTATGGCTAATGAAATGCTGGGTTTCTTAATATTACAAAGTTAGTGCCATTCTTTCCATAGCTCCTCCCAAATGTGCCTTGCCAGACAGCAGATTTTATTCCAGGGAGAATATAGGACCTTAGGAACCACATGAACTTCTGAGGATAAATGGGGAAACTCACTGGCCCTCCTTCCAAACAGCAGCGTGGCATTTTGAAAGTGAACCTGTATCTCTTGCTTTCTAGGTATAGTAAAGTTGATCACTGCTCTTTTTTAAACTTTTAGGTAGGGTTTATGAGGCCTGCACATTGACTTCTCTTTTGGCACCGTGTGATGCCTCCCAGGGAGCAGGGATGCAGTTCCAGCCTGTCCGGAGGTGTCCAGCTTCTCTGCTGACCTCCAGGCTGACCCAGCAGCATTTCCTTCTCCCAGGGTTGGTTTGGTGTGGCAAAAGTCCTTTCCCTTCCCCTCCTGCTACCCAGGACCAGAGTGGAGTTCAGATGGCAAAGCACATCTCCCCAGGAAGCTTACAAATTCCTGAGGGTCAGGAAACAACCGCGTCTTGGTTTTTATTGGGATCCGTTATGGCTCCAGGTTTTGGGCAGCAATGTGAGGAAAATACTCTCTGCTGTTCCCTCAAAATGAGGAGAACATTCATGTGGGAGATGTGTGCCTCTCACATCCATGGACAGTGTTCTGCTGGAGACTAGGCTGTAACCCTAGGACGATCCCTGAGCGCTCCAGCAGTTGTAGAAAACGATCTGCCTTTGAAGCTGGCCCCACTTTGGAGCAGGAGATTGGACTAGAGACCACCAGAGGTTCCTCCCTCCCTCCCTCCCAAAGTTCTGTGACTCTGAGGCAGACAATGTTCTGGTAAGGATTTACTGAACACAGGAATAAATGAACTGGGAAGTGAATCTAAGCATGCCCCCTCAGCAAAGACAGGAAATTCTTCAAGCTCTGTCCGCATTTGCTGCCCAGCAAGTTTTAATGTTAGCACAGCTGAACCAGTGAAAGTCTTCCATCCTCTCTGGGTGTTTTGTGGATGCATCTGTGGAGCTTGCAAATTGAACTTCAGGTTGTGACTACTTACTTTTATGCCTTTATGAAAGTAGATCTCCTTCTCCTGAAGGTCAGTGGGTTTATGGGCTCTGCAGAGTCTGAGCCACAGATGTGCTCCACAATGGCCCTCAGATATGATTTTCTCTCATAGTATGTCATTGTTTGGGCAAATCCAGTTTCCTTTGGCTTTCCTGGGGATAGTAGGAGCTATAGCTGCTTTTCCCTGTCTTTGCCAAGTCTCCTCAGGCAAGTGAAGAGCAGCTGGGGCCTTCCTAGGGTGCCCCATTAATATAGTCCCAAGAGCACTGTGGTCTGCCCCATCCTGGCACCTTGAAATCCATTTAACCTGCCAATTCCTCCTTTTCCACAGTTCCTTTTCTAACCTGTCATACTCCCAGGACATGATAGACACCATGCTGACCATTTCCCAAATGGACCCTATGGCTTTCATGCTCTGGTGGTGTTCACTCTGCTAAGTGAACTTGAGGCTCAGGGATCACCTCTCATCTCTAAAATTATTTTCCGGTTTAGGGATTCTGAACCCTGACCTTGGTATAGATTCACCACAGAAAAGTATATTTTGCATTTTATCAGGAAGGATATTTTGGTGGGCAGATGATCCACTGTAAGCTTTCTCCAAGAACATCTGTCTTGTTTCATTGTTGTAGTCCTCATTTCATATGTTTTATTTTATTGTAGTTTCTCTGTCTCACTCCTTCCCTGAGACTGATGGTAGGGAGGACGTGGCCACCACAGGAGCTGACTTTAACCCTCAGTGCCATCTGAGAACTTGCCAGGGCAGGAGGAGATCCCCGTGGGAGGACTTGGCACCACAGACTGTTCATGTTGTCACTGCTGGGAGCGATTCACCCACGAGCCTGTTCATCCCCCTGTGACAGTGACAGCAGCTGGACCAGGACACCACAGCTTTGCACTAGATGTGTTACTCAAAGCTCAGAGCCACCTTCCTGACACCAGGTGTCCTTGGGCTGCAAGCCCCTGTGCTGGGGGAGTGGGCCTGGGCTCTGTGCCCTTCTCCAGGGCACCTTTTATTAGCCCCATCCTTTTTCTGGAAGGTAATACTCCCACAGGCTTAACCCTGTGTGAATTCTCACTGTCAGCAGTCTCTCCTTCCCTTTTTTTACACAGCCTGGATGATTCCTCCAGGTGGGAATTGGTGACGAGTGTGGAGACAGTCCCAAAACTTTCAGGAGCTGATGGCTCCCGCCTTCTGCTCACAATCCAGGAACCTTTCCCCTCATTCCCAGGTTCTAGGTCAAGATTCAGGTTTCCATCACTCAGGGCCCTGTCCCAGGGGTGCTCTGCTGACACAGGAAGGGGTTTGGTCTTCTTGGTCTACTGTCCCTCGCCATGTGTGCAGAGAGACATCAGAATACCTGATTTCTGCCCCAGAAAGGGGAAGGAAAGTCTGCATAGCATTTCTGATGCTTTTCCAGACAGCTGGAAAAGCTGATGCCCACAGAGATAATGATGCCCACAGAAAAGCTGATGCCCAAAGCTCCTGTGGTAGCTGTGAAACCAGGAAACATCTTCCCACCCTTTTTGCCACGTTTTCAAGAGCAAGGTTTGGCTGAGCTGAGCTTTCTCTTTCAAGAAAAAGACTGAGAGAAGGGTTCCTTCCACAGGAATTTAAAGCTGCAGCTTTCACACTTGCAGATTTTGTACTGCTGCACCTCTGAAGTGATCAGACCAGGACAGGGAGCTCAACAGAGAAAGACATTTTGTTTGCCTTTGGAAAGCTGGAATGTGGCATCTTCCCAGAGGGGATTTCTGGCTTGAGGAGCTGGAGATTTCTTCACTGGCAGAGCAGAGATAAGGAGTTTATCAAGCTTGGTGCCCAACAGCCAGAATGGTCAGAAGGTGTCAACTGCCTCTTCTTTTGTGGCTTCCTTGGTCAGAAAACACTTGTTTGCTGCAACTAAAATCTTCTAAGAATGCTCTAGTTCAAACAAAGGTCTAACCAGGAGAGGCTTTCTGCTTCCAAAGGAGGGAGTTGCTGGGTAAGGGAGTGAGAGGGAATCACTTAATTGAACAACCAGCTCAGCTGAAATGCAGAATAACCCATGTCGTGTCCTTGCTCCATCCTGCTCATCGGAGCGGGAATGACTCACACAAGGATCTGTTGGATCCTCATCCTGCCTTGGCACAGGGAAGTCCCTGGGCCTAAAAATCCCCTAATCCAGGCACATTCTCTGGCTGCAGGTTGTTAGGCCACATCTGTAAGGTGACAAGCCAACATGCCAGCAGGGACAGGAGTCACCTGCTGCACAGAACCTGCGACCAGCCCCAAATGTAACAAAGCCTGGCCCTTTCCAAGTCTGCTGGGATCAACGTCAGCACCTGAGCTGTGATTTCGTGTTCAAAAGATGGGAACACGCTTTTGGACCAAGGGCGATGGTTTTAAACTGAGGGATGGTCGATTTAGGTGAGATAAAAAGCCCCATTTTTTTACAGTGAGGCTGTGAGGCCCTGGCACAGGTTACCCAGAGAAGCTGTGGCTGCCCCTGGATCCCTGGCAGTGTCCAAGGCCAGGTTGTTGCACATTTTGTCCTCCTTAACTTGTGTTCTTGTTGCGAACAACTTGTGTTGTTATTCCTCGTGGGTTTTTTTCCCATCTGGAAGAACAGGGTGGCACCACAGATATTTTTGTTCTCACTGACTCCTAGGCCAGAGGCACAATTGTCAGCATGTGGGGAAGGCAGGTATGAATGAGCAATCCTTCAAAAACACCTTTCCTCTTTCTTTCTTTCAGAGTCTGCTGAAGTTGGGCCCTCCGTGGTGGTGCACACGACCGTGACCTTTGGAAGCGAGCACCTGGACTCGGACCCTGCAGAGGTGCAGCAGGTCATTCTCAGCCACCTGCAGAGGATTGTGCCCTCCCTGCCTAAACCAAGCAGCATCAAGTGCCAGAGATGGAGATACTCCCAGGTACTCCTGGTGGGACTAGTCAGCTGGGAGCACCTGCTGGGGCTGCATTTTCCATCCTCAGGGAGCAAGAGGAAAGGGGATGGTTGCTCAATATCCTTAACATATTCTGCCGTGTAGCCATGAGCAGCATCCAGGGCTGGCCAGCAAAAGCCAGGTCATTTTTAGCCGTTCCTTTAACATTTTGGGCCTGGCTCGGTGGTGAGTTATGCAGCTCTCTTGCTAAGTAGGGGTAGGAGTAGTGTACAGGAAGGAAGTAAATCCCACGTAATTTATTGGGATTTTCACTGGTATTTAAAAATCATGACTCAGTGCGTCTCTCTGCATCCAAAAGTATGTGGTATCATTAGCAAAATTCCCACCCTACCACAGAAGAGCAGAGGTACAGACACACTAATTGTTATTATTTGATTTGGCCCAGCTCAATTTAACAGAATGTTATGCGAAAAGTATTTTAAAGTAAACTACCTAAGGGTAATAATAGCAAAATGTGTATATTTTGCTGTCTTCTTTTAAAAATCCAAGGAAGTTGTTGGTGATTTCCTGAAGTATTGGAGTGTATATCCATGTTTACCCAAAGCCTCTCAAGTTAAATTACATTGGTGAATTCGAATGTGGAGGTTGATGCAAAATATTTACTTTTAAGGCAGTCCCCTAAAAATTTTTCCTTTTTTGAAGTTGCTGTAGATGTCTGTTGTGGAGTCTGCTCATACCCCTTGATCTGCCTCCAATTTGAGAACCTGGTCTCGTTAGCACAAAGTTTATTTTTCTGCGAGTAAAGTATTAGTGGATTGCAAAAGCAACCTTTGCACGGGTATTAATATTTATATGGAACATATCAAAATCGTGGTGTGTTCTCTAAGTTCCTCTTTATCGGTTCAGGGGGTTTTTTTGGGGAAAAACATGTGTCACTGTTAAGGTTTCCTGGTTGTGACATCTGGTCTTTTCTCCTGCCTTACCTGCTGAGAGCTGCTGGTGCTCCTGAGAGCTGTGGGTGGGAGCGGGGAGAAGAGTTGGATCCAGCTCTGGAAAGGGTTCCCAAACCTCATCCAGCTCCTGCTTCTGTTGCTGCTCCCAACCAGGGCTCTGACTCCAGCAGCTGCTGGTATCACAGGAGGAATTATCACCAGTCTAATTTGGTGGATGAATGTCAATATGTCTTAGGTTGCAAATAAGTCCGTGTAGGTCAAACCCGTTATCTCAATAAAGAGATCTCTAATGCCTCCCTATAAAATAATCACTGCCTAAATGAAATATCTGGGGCAGAGCTCCCTCTTTCTCCTAAAGCTGTCTTTACTTTCAATTATAATAAGCTGTTGCCACAGAGGCCAAGGGAACTGATAAGATGGGTGCATCTTTCCCCTGACTCTTGTAGATGGGATTTATCCTACTTGTTAATTAAATCCGGCTGTAACATCCTTCACATGGCCAAACACAATCCTGGGATTAAAATGCAGACATTACAATTATCCGTGGCAGATGAGGGATTAGGACTTCCAAAATTCTACTGACACTACTTAGCGGCACAGCTGCAGTTCTGGATCCCCTTGCTCTAATTATGGTGAAGGCACCATTAGCACTCAGAGCCAACAGCTTCCCAACCCACCGTGTGTCTTTGGCAGAGTCCCTTTATATGGAATTACTGAGGCTGGAAAACACCTCCAAGATCATCAAGTCCAACCTTTGCCCAAATACCAGGAGGGGTAGGAGCTGTTTGGTACAGCCAGCATCAAATAAACACACTTGGTAGCTAAGAAGAAAGGACACTCAGAAAAGCCTTTTTCTGCCAAGTCTTTCTGCATTGTTGGTACTCAGCTCGATCTGTAAGAAAAATTCAGGAATAAGTTAAGTACTGACTTGAAACTGGTCTGAGGGAGAATCTCTGTCTGGATTTGCCATACCTGGGTAGACTCCTCTGCTAAGCTGAATAAAGGGTGAAGGGTTGCAGCTGGTTATTTCAGCTAATTTCTTCCTTTAAAGAGGTGCTAACACCCACTAGCAGAAAATGCAGCCAGCAACAAAAACGGGGGTGCTTTGCCGCTCATCCATACTTGGCAGTGGCAGAGACCTGCTGGCTGGCAGTGGCCAGCTGAGAGTACATTTGAATCAGTGGAAAAATCCTCTGGATTTAACAAGATTCCTTGGAAGCTGACAGTCCCACGAGGGGATACAGTAATGGTTTACTGGGTGGAAATCCAAGAAACAATCAAAAGAAAATGGATGCTCTCTGTATCACGCTTTAGCAGGTTGGGCATCATGAGAAATTTCTGCCTGGAAAGGGTGCTCAGGCCTTGGCAGGGGCTGCCCAGGGAGCTTTGCAGTGCCCATGGCTGGAGGTGTGCAGGGAAGGCCTGGAGGTGGCACTGAGAGCTCTGGGCTGGGGACAAGGTGGGCACAGCTGGGACTCCATGGGCTGGGAGGGATTTTCCAGCCTCAATGGTCCCGGGATTCTGTGATCCCAGTGACAGGAGGTTCCCTTTCCTGTGTTGAACCCATCTGGGATTTTGCAAGCCCCACTTGGCTGATGTGAGATCACCCTCACACCTTTTTAGATCTCTGCACCAGGGTCAGACAAGTCATATCTGCTGAGACAGGCTGAGAATAAAACAGAACAGGCTGTAAAGTTTCTACATTTCCACACACAATAAAGTTTTACTCTAATTATTCAACTCCCAGAAATAAGTATTTTACTGTGGTACTTTGATGGTTAATGTTTGGATCTGCCTTTTGGAGTGGGAGGCCAAGCTGGACAGGGCTTGGAGCAGCCTGGGACAGTGGAAGGTGTCCCTGCCCAAGGCAGGGCTGGAACAGGATGAGCTTTAAGGTCCCTTCCAAACCAAACCAGTCTGGGATTCTGTGATGTGCTTCTCAGGAATACAGATCTTCCTGGTGTGAAATTCAGGTAAATAAAATACTTTCTCTTCCCACTCCCTTTATGTTTTCTATTTTCAGGTTACAAGAGCTGTGCCCAATTGTCCAGGACAGATGATTCTTCACACTCAGCCTCTCCTGATCTGTGGGGGTGATGGATTCACTCGTTCCAACTTCGACGGCTGCATAGAGTCTGCCATGAGCCTTGCAGAGGCTGTGAAGCCTCATTTACAGCAATTTCAAAGTCAGGCTGCTAAACTTCCTCTAGATTTGTTATGAATTTTGCTGTGATGGATTGAATTTGAGTTTAACACCAACATCATCTTGCAAAAAACAAATAAAGGAGCATGTATCGGTGCGCTGGAATAATTATTGGGATGGAATTAAATTGAATTTTCCAGTATCTGTGCTGAGAGTGGTTACTTTGATTGAAGTAAGACTTTCCCTGACTCTAGACAGAGGCACAGAGCTCCAGCACTCTTGCCAGGTCTCCTGATACTTTTACAGCCCATGAAAATTATGTCAAGGAGAGGAGCCTGACTTGAAGCTGCACAAAAATCCATGAAGCTGCAGAGTTTGTTCTTGGAAACTCCTTATTTACTCCCTGTCCTAGTGACAGGACACAGGGAATGGCTTCCCAGTGCCAGAGGGCAGGGCTGGATGGGACATTGGGCAGGAATTGTTCCCTGGCAGGGTGGGCAGGCCCTGGCACAGGGTGCCCAGAGCAGCTGTGGCTGCCCCTGGATCCCTGGCAGTGCCCAAGGCCAGGCTGGACTTTGGGGCTTGGAGCAGCCTGGGACAGTGGGAGGTGTCCCTGCCATGGCAGGGGTGGGACAGGATGGGCTCAGAAATTACCAAAAAATATTTATTCTAAATAGGATTTTAACTTGCCCTTCCTCTCCAGTCATGTATCACAAGTCTAGTACATCTCTACCACAGCACTAAAAATAACAAAATTTAGCAGACAAAATTTAAACCGTTGGAGGAGTACAATTCAGCCTGTTTTTCTTCTTTTACCTTTGCATTTTTCCCAGACCTGACATCCTGAATCACAGCACCTGACCACTGTGATTTACTACTGCATTTGATCCTTTCTAGTGGAGTATTTTAAGTGACACTAAGAATTTAAGACTTGTTAATTTTAAAAGTAGGCAGAAAACTGGGTGTGAGGCGTCTTTGGCTCAGCACTGTGTTGTTCCTCCCAAATGGTTGTTCTCTGAAGAGCTGTGATGCTCTTTCAGGGGCTTTGTATCAGCAGCAGCCTCTGATACCAGGAGTGACACACCGGTGGAGATGTCTCTGACTCTGTCCTTGCAGCAATCTCTCAGCTTTGGTCACCCTGATGCCCCCAAGTACCCGAATTACAGATTCAGAGATGTTTTTTGAGTCATGAGATTTTCAATTTGGGAGTGTTTTCGAATCCCGGTGAATCTCAAATTGCTCCTTCCACATATCCCAGAGTCACTGAGGCTGGAAAATCCCTCCCAGCCCATGAAGTCCCAGCTGTGCCCACCTTGTCCCCAGCCCAGAGCTCTCAGTGCCACCTCCAGGCCTTCCCTGGACACCTCCAGGCATGGGCACTCCAAAGCTCCCTGGGCAGCCCCTGCCAAGGCCTGAGCACCCTTTCCAGGCAGAAATTCCTCCTAAAAATACCATGCCAGTCTACCAAAATGCCTCTGTTCTGCAGCATCCCTCCAGATTAAGATGATTTAGATAAAAACTGCTTGGGTTTTTTTTTTAAGGTGGAGAGGAAAAGTTGCTGGATGTGTTCCTGTGGATGTGCTCCGCGAGCGGGAAGGCTGGGAGCAGGGAGATGTGGAATTCCCACACAAGGCGGGTGACAGGGTGATGTTTCAAAGAGGCCACTGTATCCAGAAGGGTGGCAACAGAAGAGACTTGTCTGGTTGATTTCCTGGGATTTTCCCTGATTTTCGATTAACTGGCAGATCGTCCATTCCAGTCTCTCCCCTTGTTCCCAGACAAGGGGGATGGCTGTGTCTGCTCTCATCTGTGCTGCTAGCCCAGCCTCTGCCTGAAGTGAGATGGGAGCCTTCCAGCTCCCAAACCACGCTGTTCTTGTCTTCCTCAGCACAAGGGAAACCAGGGTCATGGGTTCTCCAAGCCTTTCAGCTCCCAGCTTTGGTAACTTCCACCTAGGGAACATCCCTTGGCAGGGCTGGCTGGTGGCACCCTGTGCAGCCACTGCTCCTGCAGTGGGATCAGGGAATATGGGAACAAGGCTGCAATGGTCACGTCCATCCAGGGAAAATCCCAGGAAATCAACCAGACAAGTCTCTTCTGTCTCCAGAGACCTGGGCTGTGGTTTTGTGCAAGCACATGAAAATAAATAAATTAAGAGATTAATTTAGTTTTGGAGACTTAGGGCTTTTTTTTTTTTTAATTGTTTTTAAAAGTCAGCTGCAGGTGGGAGGTGCTGCCCAGCTGAAAGCCCTCCTGTGACCATATTTCCTCTCGGTGGTGGGGCAGCGTTGTGCTGCTACAGCTCAAAGCAGAGGTCTCTGCTGCTGCAGTGGCACCAGCGTGGGGTGTGACACTGGCAGAGGAGTTTCCTCCTTGAGTCAATGCAAGGAAGAGGAACCTGACCCTGTGCCACCCAAACCGTGCAGTCGTGTCTGGGTCACCAGCCCCAGCCTGGCACCGAGGGCTCTGGGGCTGCCTGGGCGAGGGCAGCGTTTGCTGGGCTGCCAGTGCCAGAGTGGCCGATCCAGGGGGCTGTGACAGGGCACAGAGAGGCTGTGCCAGGGCACGGGGAGGCTGTGACAGGGCACAGAGCGTCTGACAGGGCACAGGGAGGCTGTGACAGGGCACAGAGTGTCTGACAGGGCACAGGGAGGCTGTGACAGGGCACAGAGTGTCTGACAGGGCACAGAGAGGCTGTGCCAGGGCANAGTGGGCGCACAGAGGCTGTGTGAGGGCACACAGAGCCTGTGGCCCGGGGCAGGGAGGGTGTGCCAGGGCACAGGGAGGCTGTGACAGGGCACGGGGAGGCTGTGACAGGGCACAGAGTGTCTGACAGGGCACAGAGAGGCTGTGACAGGGCACGGGGAGGCTGTGACAGGGACAGGGAGGCTGTGACAGGGCACAGAGTGTCTGACAGGGCACAGAGAGGCTGTGCCAGGGCACAGGGAGGCTGTGCCAGGGCACAGGGAGGCTGTGACAGGCCATGGGGAGGGAGGCTGTGCTGGAAGCAGGAGCCCGGGTGCTCCCAGGGCGCTCTCTGAGCTGCCCAGCGAGCACCTTGAGCCCCTGTGCAGAGATTTCCCCGCAGCCAGAGCCGGGTTTGCCTCTAATCCAGCCTCCGGCTCCGCTGTGCCATCTCTAAGCCGCTTTGTGCGGCAGAGCCGAAGCCCTGAAATCCCGGAGCCTTCTGCTGCCGCTGTGCCCGGCTCAGGGCAGCGCCTCCCTGGCAGCCTCCTTGGGATTTGTGCTTAATTCCCACATTCAGGTGGCACCTCCGGGGATCAGGCGGCGCTGGCACCGCCGCGGTGCCGCCCGGCTGTGGCAGATGCGGCCCCAGGGGGCACGGAACAGCCCCTTTGCCCAGGAGGAGGAGGAGGGGGGAGAGTGACTGGCTTTCTTTTCAAGAAGAGCCAAGCAAAAATTCTCCCCTGAGGTAAATAAATGGAAAGAGGCAGAGTTACGGCTCAACCCCGGCGGAGAGATTTTGCGTTGAGCAAAGGGGGTGCAGGGCAGGTTGCTGTCCTTCTTGGAGGCTGTGGCGATGAAACCCGTGGAGACCCTTGGAAAACCTCACCGTTCTCGTCATTCCCCCCTTTTCACCCTCTCACAGCTGAGCGTCCCCGCGGGAAAACCCAGCCAGGCGTGCGTGGCTGTCACCCTCGTCCCGCCTGCCCCGGGCACCTGGGGAGGGGGTTCGGTTCGATGGGCGGGCAGGCAGCGCAGGCTCGCCCCGTTCGAGCGCTGCTGTGAGAAAACGGGCCCGCNCTCGCATCTCCCCCGCGGGGCCATCGCATCTCCCCGGGGGCTGCGAGCGGAGCTGCCAGCGCCCAGAGCTCCTTTCGGGACATTGCGGCACTGCTCGCACCGGGCGCGGCTTTGAGCATCCTTTTTTTCGGTCCGGATTTGGGGGGGGTTGGGGAATAAAATAAAATTAAAAACGTGGTGGGCAGTCAACGCTGGAATATAGGTCAGCCTCTGTCCCGGCAGCTGCTTGCCTTGCCCAGAGCGCAGGGAAATGGGATGAGCTGGCAGGAGAGGAGGGGATCAGCCACTCTCCCTCACCACCTTTCCGAGCGCAGAAAATCCCAGCTCAGCACCTCGCAGCTTAGGCGGGCACGGCCGCCGTTCCCGTTCCCGTTCGCACGGGAGGGATGGAGCCTCGGGAACACGCCGGCACAAAGGGATTTTTGTTCTCGAACTGCTCGCAGATGTGTTGTTGCAATAGCCACGGGCTATTGCTCTGTACAGCGAGAGCTGGAGCGAGTCTGGTCCAAACCCTGGATCATCAGCACCCTGCATCCCGCTCAGTCGGGGTTTGCTGCCTCACTCAGCGCACCTGGGCAGTGCAAATCCCACTTTCCTTTGATTTAAAAGGCAGTCCTGGGGGCCGGCTTGGGAATGCAGGCTGCAAGCACAGCAGGACGGGAGCAAGTGTGAATAATCCCCGTCAGGTATCACAGCTCCAGCCGGTGCCCTGGCCCTCGCCAAAGGATTTTTGAGCAGCCCTGGGTTGGGGAGAAAATTGGGGTTTCTGCCCCAAATGCGGCTGGAGATGGGTCCTGGCTGTTTCTCCAGACAAAAGAACTCATCTTAATTCCACCCCCTGCACGGTGTGCTGGAACTGGGAAGTGAAACAGCAAATGAGAGGGACCCATCTGCACATGGTCCTGGTCCTTGACTGACCCTTTATCCACCTGCTGCTCTGAGGTGGATTTTCTTCAGGTGTCCTGGGCTTTTCCCTTAGAACTTAACTCATAGGTGGGATCGACGCTGAGCAAGCAGCTCAGCTCCAGAGAGAGGAATTTGGTCGGGCAGTGAGAATTTCAGGAACAGTTCATGCCCCAGCCACATGGTCCAGCAATCCTTGGCCAAGGAGGGGACACGATTTGGAGGAGTGTATTCTTCTTTGCTCAAATCTGCCTACAAATAGGTGAATTTTTCTTGTGGGACTCGTCTTCTTCTTGTCTATTACTTTTTATTTGGTCAGTAAGAGAATGATCTTTTTTCATATGGATTATTAGCAAAAAAAAAATAATATATATATATNGCCCGTTGTTACAGGATCTGCTGCTGTGCACAGGCTCAGCCCGGCCCGGCGCCGCCTCCCTCACCTGAGCCGGGCCCGGAGCATCCTTCCTTCCTTCCTTCCTTCCTTCCTTCCTTCCTTCCTTCC
>WBMY01005593.1:224819-245183 GCA_013397315.1 Donacobius atricapilla
CGCTGGAATATAGGTCAGCCTCTGTCCCGGCAGCTGCTTGCCTTGCCCAGAGCGCAGGGAAATGGGATGAGCTGGCAGGAGAGGAGGGGATCAGCCACTCTCCCTCACCACCTTTCCGAGCGCAGAAAATCCCAGCTCAGCACCTCGCAGCTTAGGCGGGCACGGCCGCCGTTCCCGTTCCCGTTCGCACGGGAGGGATGGAGCCTCGGGAACACGCCGGCACAAAGGGATTTTTGTTCTCGAACTGCTCGCAGATGTGTTGTTGCAATAGCCACGGGCTATTGCTCTGTACAGCGAGAGCTGGAGCGAGTCTGGTCCAAACCCTGGATCATCAGCACCCTGCATCCCGCTCATTCGGGGTTTGCTGCCTCACTCAGCGCACCTGGGCAGTGCAAATCCCACTTTCCTGTGATTTAAAAGGCAGTCCTGGGGGCCGGCTTGGGAATGCAGGCTGCAAGCACAGCAGGACGGGAGCAAGTGTGAATAATCCCCGTCAGGTATCACAGCTCCAGCCGGTGCCCTGGCCCTCGCCAAAGGATTTTTGAGCAGCCCTGGGTTGGAGAGAAAACTGGGGTTTCTGCCCCAAATGCGGCTGGAGATGGGTCCTGGCTGTTTCTCCAGACAAAAGAACTCATCTTAATTCCACCCCCTGCACGGTGTGCTGGAACTGGGAAGTGAAACAGCAAATGAGAGGGACCCATCTGCACATGGTCCTGGTCCTTGACTGACCCTTTATCCACCTGCTGCTCTGAGGTGGATTTTCTTCAGGTGTCCTGGGCTTTTCCCTTAGAACTTAACTCATAGGTGGGATCGACGCTGAGCAAGCAGCTCAGCTCCAGAGAGAGGAATTTGGTCGGGCAGTGAGAATTTCAGGAACAGTTCATGCCCCAGCCACATGGTCCAGCAATCCTTGGCCAAGGAGGGGACACGATTTGGAGGAGTGTATTCTTCTTTGCTCAAATCTGCCTACAAATAGGTGAATTTTTCTTGTGGGACTCGTCTTCTTCTTGTCTATTACTTTTTATTTGGTCAGTAAGAGAATGATCTTTTTTCATATGGATTATTAGCAAAAAAAAAATAATATATATATATGTATTGTTTCTAATTTTCCCTGGAGGTCGTAAATGGAGTTGAAAATCCTGAGCCATATTCGCTGATGCAGTGTACACACAGAGGGCTTCATGTGGGGGTGCTCAGCTTGGTCTGGGTCCAGGTAATCATTTTGAGAGGAATAAGATATCCAGCTCCTAAACTAGTGGGGAAAACAGAACTGCGACACTGTAAGGCAGATTTTCTGCCTGCGTCTGTGAGCACAGGGTGCTAAAGAAATCCCTGCTTCCAGGGAGCGGCCAGAGGGTTAATTTTGGCTCCCTCTGCCTCACTTTATTCTTTGAATAATGAAATTAGTTGTTCCAGAGCCTTTTGAAGGGCTGAGCTGAGCCTTCTTGCAGAACAATACACGCTGTGCTCTCGATGTGAGTGCCCTTATGGTGAACTTTGAGCTACACATCTGCTATAAAGAAGTAACTCTTATTCCCAGTTGGCCATGGCTAGGAAAGGATTCCGGCTCCATCCACGCCTCGGCACAGCTCTGTTTGCTCCATGGAAGCCTGGCCTCGGAGCAGAGGGGTAGGAACCATTTGGAAACCTCGTTAAAACGCCCCGGCACGTTCAGTGCTTTCCCCGGGCGAGGGAGAGCTGGAGATGAGCCCTGCAGGAGCTGAGCACACGACTGAGCCCCAGCCCATTCCCAGCAAAGCCCCTTAAATCCGGCATTAGCTTCCCAGCTGTGCATGAGGAATTCCCTCGGGATGCTTTCAGTTGGTGTTTAGAGGATCCCAGAATCCTCCGAGGCTGGAAAAACCCTGCAGGACCATGAAGCCCAAGCTGTGCCCGATGCCCACCTTGTCCCCAGCCCAGAGCTCTCAGTGCCACCTCCAGGCCTTCCCTGCACACCTCCAGCCATGGGCACTCCAAAGCTCCCTGGGCAGCCCCTGCCAAGGCCTGAGCACCCTTTCCAGGCAGAAATTCCTGCTGCTGCCCAACCTGAGCCTCCCCTGGCCCAGCTTGGGGCCATTTCCCCTTATCTTTGCAACCCAAAAAAAGCAGGACAAAGGTGTAGGAAGGAGACTGAAATGGTGAGAGCACGAGGTGTGGTGGCATCTCCCTGGAGACCCTGGTTCCCAAATGGACATGCCATTCGTTAGTTATTGCAGGCAGCGCTGATGGCATCAGGGAAAACAACCAGTGGCAAAATAAGTGGCAAGCTGTGGGTGTCGCAGTGTCACCTTCAGCATCACCAGGTGTCTGCGTGGGATGATTCATGCAGTCACACAACTTGGTCACACGAGGAGTTAGATCAGGTGGTTTCTCACACCATCTCATGGAGTTCAACATGAAAAAAGACAAATTCTGTTTCTTTTTCCTCCTTTGCTTTTATGGTTGCTGTTGGCTGTGGATCAGGATTGTCTCATTTGAAATGATTTTCCCCTTACTAGCCTCACTTCCTGACCCTCATCCTCTCAGTTACTCTTCCTCATGCTGGTGGCACCTCCATCCCACATCAACATCCCTCAATACCTGCAGTGGGAGGTGCTGTGCCCAAACACGAGCTCTCCTCTCCAAAACCAGCCCTTGCTCACGTGCTTTTTATCCAAGCCCCTACTTTTGAACTCGTTGAGTGGAAGTCACAGAGAAGAGCACAGAAACACAGGTTTGGGGCAGTTCAGTCCTCTGGAATCGGGGACTTTTACATTTCCTTCACACGTTGCAGGAGGAGCAGCTTGGGTTCATCCCAGGATGCTGAGAAATGGTAAAACTAGGATTTCATGCAGTGCTTGATTCATTCCTGTGTCGTTTTCCTAACAGGACCCATTGCAGCTTGAAGCAGCAGGACTTGACAGGCCTTTTGTCCCTGCCCCGAGGAGCCCATCGGAACACAGTAATTCCCTCCTCAAGACACAGCAAGGAAACTGCTTCATAATCTTCTTTCCCAAAGCAATATAGGCCAAGCATCTTGATCCTTTCCTTTTCAGCCTGGATGGCGGCGGAGATGCTGGACATGACTGCCGGATCCTGTAATCCCCTGGGATGTTCAGGAGCGCGCACCCTTTGCTCTGCAGGATTCAGGTCCATGCCCAAATCAGAATCCTGCTGCAGCATCTGCCCAGAGACCTGGGTTTGAAGGGCAGGATCTGAAGGGGGTCCAGGAGCTGAGCTGCTCCAGTTTGAGCAAAGCAACCAAGTGGGGTCTTTTTCCCTGGTGGAAAAACCACTGGAGATGGCTGCCATGGAAAAGCGGAGTTACTGCCAAACACGGAAATGTTTCCTGATCTGTTTACTAATATTTGGTGCTCCTTTCTGGATGGCGTTCAAACCGAAATCCAACCACACGCGTCAGCAACTTCCTGCCCTCCTCCCCACCCTCGGCTCCCGCACCCGGGGGAGCAGCAGGGATGGGAAGAGCTGGTGAGAGGCGAGGAGGGAATTGGGATGTTGTTTTCATCTCTCAGCAGCCGTCCCAGGGGTGCTGGCGCCAGGCTCTGCTCGGAGGGGCACGGCGACAGACCAGAGGCGTTTGTTGCATGCAGCGGTCCCCGGCCGGGTCATGGCAGGAGGGCACGGACGGGCTCTGCCCACCCAGCCCCTCGGGCAACCCAAGCCCGTGCCAGCCCGGTTCCTAATGGCAAATAAATAGGATCTCACAATTGTGTCTTTATGATGGGGATGTTTACAGCTGTCCCGGGCTGTGGGGGAGGGATGGGAGGGACGGCGGGTTCGCAGCTCCCGAAAGGTCATCGCGGCGCATGGGGCTACCGTAACCCTCCGACTACAGCAGGCCTGGGGCTGCCTGCGGGGTCACCATCCCCAGCACAGACTGGACAACGTTCAGCGTGCCTGGTGTTCTTTGCTGAGAGCAGTAGCTATGCTAAAACCAGGGATTTCACCTTTTACTTTCACTGCAGGTTCTTCAGTGCTTGAGGTTTCAACGTTTTCCTATCTGGCCATAAAGCAATGGGATCTGGGGTTTTGCTTCCCTGCTCTGCTTGAATCATAAAATTTTAGATGGAGAGAATAGCTTGGGTTGGAAGGGAACTTAGAGACCATCCAGTTTCTTGCCATTGCCACGGGCAGGGACCCCTTCCACTGTCCCAGACTGCTCCAAGCCCCAAAGTCCAACCTGGCCTTGGGCACTGCCAGGGATCCAGGGGCAGCCACAGCTGCTCTGGGCACCCTGTGCCAGGGCCTGCCCACCCTGCCAGGGAACAATTCCTGCCCAAGATCCCATCTAACCCTGCCTCTTGAAGTGGGAACCCATTCCCCCTTGTCCTGCCACTCCAGTTACTGATGAAATCCCTCTCCAGCTTCCCTGTAGCCCCTTCAGACCCTGGAAGGAGCTGTGAGGTCTCCACACAACCTTCTCACAGCCCCAGCTCTCCCAGCCTGGCTCCACAGGGGAGCTGCTCCAGTTCCCACAGCAGCTTGGTGCCTTCTCTGGACCTGCTCCAACAGTTCCACATCCTTCTTTTCTTGGAACACCAAAACTGTGCACAGGAACTTCCCTGCCCATTCACACTCCTCAAGGGAGCTGCTGGCTCTGAAAACCCACCCTGAGTGCTGGTCAGGAGGGCAGACACCCTTCTCAAGTCCACTCTAGTTCAAGTCCACACCACTGGGCAGATCCATCTTAATCCAACCTGTCCCTGCCTGCAAGATGAGCAAAGAGTGACATTTGGCAAGGGACCCTGGTTGCTCCGCTGGTATCAGTACTTCCAGTTTCAGTGGCTTCAGGTCTCTGTTTAATAGCTTAAAGCTCACTCTGGTCATCTCATGTTCTTATTTATTTGTGGCAGAAATCAGCATTGAGTCTCCACAGAAATTGTTTACTCTGCTGTTGTCAATAGAAACTAAAGGTCAAACAATCAGAGCTGAGCCTGTGGTTCTAACTCAGTATCTGTTTATATTTTTGCTGATGAGTATTAATAAAAATATTTGTTTGGCCAAGGAGGCTTCATGGCTAAAACAAAGGTGGCCATGTAGTTGAGAAGTGGGGGAAAATAAGCCAAGCCTCTGCTTAGCAGAAAGCACAGGCTGAGGGAGGCTTCACAACTGCAGTCACCTCGTAAATCCATCTACACTGATCAAGGTGGGTGTTTTCCCCGACAGCTTCATCCCAGCCAGGGACCATGGTCCTCACAACAGTATCTCCTGATCCCTCCATCTTCTTGGGCAACTCTTCACACCTTTGAAAACACATCTGTGCAGGGTCCACTGCAACTTTTTAATGAGAGAAGGGCAAAGGAATTCTCTTGGGGACTTTAAAAATAGCCCTATCTGGCACAAAAAACCAATTTTCTCTGGCTTCCAAGCTTTCCATTTACAGGAGTTTTGGATATCTGGCTTAGGCAAGGCTTTGGGGCTTTTCTCTTTTATTCTTGTGTGTCAGATTCTAGTTTCCTTGGGGAAGAAATTGAGGTGGGGGGAGGAAAAAGCATCCATGGAGTCAAAAGAGGGTTGTACTTTTTAGATGCTTGAGTCCTCTCACTCCACCTTGTTCCATCTCTGCCAGGCCATGCCCCCAAGCAGTCTGCACCAAAGCCTCTTCCTTCCTTGTGTGAGCTGGATTAGAAAAGACAGGCTCTGGTATTTTGGAAATGAATTTGTGCTGCCTGGGTAATGGTTAAGAGCTCTGTATCATCAATAATTAAAGCCCATTTGTCTCCTCCCAGTGAAGAACTGAGATTGTTTTGGGTCTCAATCAATATCCGCCACGAGCAAACCAGCGTGTGTGAAACAAGGACTCATTGGAATGAAACCTGCCTCAAACTAGGGGGGGAAAAAGAGCATGGAGGTCTCATTTTGAAGTCATCTGCTCAGTGGCTCTTTGGGTTCAAAGGGTGCAAAGCTACGAGGTAAACTTCAATAGCATCGCAGGACCCGATCCGTTAGCAGGGGCTGTGAGTAATTCCGAAACCCTCACCTCTGAGGCAGAGCCAAATGACACCAAGTGAATCACCCACAAGCCCGGGACCCTTTTCTGCTGGCAAAAGGAGCTGTGAACACGTTGCAAGTGGCACATGTTTCTCTGCTTATTCAGCGTTTTGGTTGACTTGGCTTTTATCCTGCCAATATTGCTCAGCGGTTGGATCCCAAGACAGCCTGTGTGCAGTTGTTTTACTCTGAAAGCTGGCAGCACAGGTGTTCTGAAACAGAATGGTTTGGGGGAGATAAATTTTTCCATCCCTCAGTCTCTGAACTCTGGGCTTCATCATCAGGTGCTCAGCTTGAATGAGGATGTAAAGCAGAAATCACTTGCTCATCACATCCGTCTTCACAAGGGAAGGTCTCTTTGATTTCCTGTGTCAGCAGAGCGTGACAATGTCTGTATTGTTGCAAATCCCCCGAGCCCAGTATCCCGTCTTGAACTCTGCCCAAAAACCCGGGGAAAGGTGTAAGAACAAGGAAAACATGCAGGGAAATTTCACCTGGGGGCTCTCGCAGCTTCTGGTGCTTTGCTGCTCAGGGATTTTATGAAGTGGGTCATTTTGGAAGCCATCCGCACCCTGGAAGGAATTTCTTGTTCATTAACTCATTCATCACCCTTTTAAACTAACAAAAACTCCTTACATGCCCAAAACCAGGGGGCTCTGCAGGGGAAATGTGTGTCCTGAGACCAGCACCCTTCTCCTGCCTGACCTGAACCCGTCTGCAGCTGAAGTTGGTGCCATCTGCTACACTCTAATTTCTTACAGCAGGACCTGTCACAGGCAACCGGATGGATCTCCTCCTGCAGGAGCCATTCCAGCTCTTTCATCCTTCCCAAAGCTTTCCCAGCTCTGTGACCTCCCTTCTGGGATGGGGAGACTAAAACTGCTCCCAGCATCCAAGACACAGGGCTGTGGTGGATTTGTGCTGCAGCATCGGAGTGCTCTCCCTTCCTCTGCTGGTAATTCCTCACGGCATTTTGGCTTTTTTGGGGTGCTCCTGAGCACTGGACTGGTTCTTTCCAGAGGCCATCCATCAGAATGTCGGGATATCATTCTGGAGTGCTGATAGCAGTCAGAGCCAATTGCCTCACTGGTGGCATTTGGGCTTTTTCCCCTTTGTGAATCACTTGGCACCCAGTTAATGAGTGGATCCTTTCACGCTGTCCCTCAGCTTTACCATCCTGCATATCCCTTTTTTTCCAGGTAGCCAAGGAATGTGCTGAAGAGCCTGGGTTTCAGCCATGTGGGGGTTCCCCTGCTGCAGCTTCTGCTGGTGAACCTGAGGCTCTGGCTATGCCCCTCTGAGCACAGTCCAGATCCCAAATCCCTCTATAATTACCTACATCCCCACTGAGCTCCATCCACACTGGCACCAGAGGCTCCTGGTGTCCCCGGGGTGTGGCAGGGACACGCCTGGGAATGGGGATGGAAATGGGGATGGTGGCACCTGCAGCTGTGTTTTGAATATTGCTTAAGTCCTGAGGAATGAGCCTGGAGCTCCAAAAAGCTGCATTGACAAGAAAATCACTTGGTTTTGCCTCACACAGGGGCAGCGAGCCAGGGGTTTGCCCTGGTTAATGAGCTAAAATGCAAATAAAGTAAATATCCTCATTTGTGCTGGATTCCTTCTATTTTACATCAGGGATAGTTTGGTCTCTGTCCCTCAGAGGGCTATAAACCTGTTAAGACTAAAATAACAGGGAACACCAATCCAAGGAGATGAGGCCAGTGTTTTATAGCCAGTGGATGTGTCCTCGTATCCAATACTGGGATATTGGATACTCGTGGGTTTAACCACCCTATTACTGCGCTCTTCCAGCAGCATGCCTGGGAAGATGCTGGAGTTCAGCAGCTGGAAATGGAAATCCCAGCACCTTTTCCTGTATTAGCCACTGCTCTGTGCTCGAGGAAAGGTGTTTCTGCAGGGACACTCTGGAAAACCCCAGAAAAAAGCAAATTCTTCTCTCACACACAATTACACAGAATATATCCTTACACAAAATATCTGCTAAACACCGGTTCTGCTCGAGCTCTGCTCAGTGTTTTTGAGGTCCCAGGAGGTCCTACCATCTCCAGTGGCATCATCAGAGATTCTCCTGCCTCCTCTGGCAGGCCCCGTGGTGCCAGCCCTCTTCCCTTTGGTGGGATTCCCACCCATTCCCACATTTTCCCGAGCCATAAAAGTCCTTTCTTCAGTCCCACCTGCCCTGCCCGGGGGCTGGGACAGCTGGAGGAAGAGGAAGGATTGGGCCTGGCTGCCCCTACTTCAAAGGGCTGTTCCAGGGATTTCTTAATTAACCTTACACCCCACTTGAGCAACGAGAAAGCACCAAGGCTGTTCCCCGTGGAGGCACAGCTGGTTTGGGTAGGACATTTTTTCTTTTTCGTGTGTGGACATATGGGCTGTGTTAACATTTTGGCAAGAAGTGCAGGGAGGTTTCGTCCTTCTGCAACATCAGGGAGCTTTCCTCTAGACCTGCTGGCTTGCATGGGGAGTATCCATAGATTTAAATGGGGAAGTTGGAGTCCTCAGGCCAGCTCACGTCATGGATGTGAATTTTGCACTGGGAATTAAGCCCTTAGGATGAGGTGGGAGGCCAGCCCCAGGAAGGAGGGAAGGATACATCTGCAAAGGAGCGACTCTCTCTTGTGCCATCCTTTGTTCCACCTGGGTCTCCATGGACACGAGTTAAAGTCTCACTGCAACACAGCTTTATTGAGCAGCAGTGGGGCAGTTTATAGCCCAAATCTGAGTGTTCCTGTGTTTGTCCCTTGGAGAAAGTTTCTAGAGGAATTGCAAAGAGGAAATAATCATGGAAACCCAGCATGGTTTGAGTTGGAAGGGAACATAGAGACCATCCAGTGCCACCCCTGCTATGACCAGGGACACCTCCCACTGTCNCAGGGGTTGCCCCGACTCAAGTGCAGCACCAGCACTTGAAACCTCATGAAACATCCCGTTTTAATGCCAGGGTTTCCCCTGGCAGGTCAGTGTTACTTCCACTGCAGCCCAAAGGAAAGGACTCACTCAGAAATCAGTTATTTTACTTCCGTTGTGCCATTATTCTGCCATTTCACCAGCCTCGGGGTGCTCTGCAGGCTGTGGCTGGTGATGTTCCTGCACCCAGGGGGCTGAGAGGAGCAGAACCTCCCCACAGCTGCCTCTGCCCCCCTGTGAAAAGTCCCTTCGGAGACTGATTATCAAAATCGAGGTCACGATGCAGGTGTGTTTGAGAAACCCTTTCAAGTGATCAGGGGTGGGAAAAGCAGCAATCAGGGCTTGCTAGATCAGCGAGCTCTGACCTTGCCTGCAAGGTGAGTGTGCCACAGAGAGGAATCAGGTCCGTAGCACAACTTCTAGCAGAAAACTGCTCCACTTAGGCATGAAAAATGACTCTGTAAACCTAAACCAATGAGCAATGGAAACTAAGCTTCAGCTTTTTGGGTTCCCACACGTCATAAAATGTATCTGGGGGTGCGCAATGGTTTGTGAGAATGAAGAAATGCTTCCCACCAGCCACTGCTTGTCATGGAGGATTTTCAATATCAGTTATGCAAACACACCCTGAAGTCAGCAGGGGCAGGCACAGCCTCCCCAGGAGCCTGGGGGGTTGCAGGAGGTCTCCACCCAGCTGCCCCTCTGCTCCTGCAGAAGCTGATGCCATTTTTTAGCCTGGCACCATCAGCCATGGGAAGTTTTTTATCATTTATAGATGGATCTTACAGATTGGACCACCAGTTCGCTCTGCAGGCTGTACCTGTTTCTTTCACCTGGGTTTTCTTCAGCTGATGCTAGAGAGGACTCTGACTCTAAATCAATAGATTTATGGCCACGGAGTCTTCGTGACAGGATGTTTTTATCTTCCCTGTGTCCTCTTTAGATGTGGTATCTGTGCTTTGAGACATTCCCATCACCAGAACAGGCCCTGTTGTGGGACAGTGTCTACATTCATTTTCTATTAAGTCATTTTTAATTAAAAGCAATTCGTCTTGGGTGTTTCCAGAGTAGGAACCAGACCTACCCTGACTTATATCAGGATAATACTCAACAATTCAGCAACCCAGATAAGGAGCGTGAAAACAAAACATAAATTAATGGATATTTTGAGAGATGGCGACGGTCAGCAACCCTCAGATCGCAGGATCAGGACAACCTCAGTTTGTGCCATCAATCCCCATCCCTGAGTGGAACTGGGCCTGATTTTGGAAAACAAAAGTGTCCTTCCCCAGTGGCTGGTCTGGGTTTATTCTTCTAGCAAACAGTCACTTTTAATTAGGAAAAAACCTGAGCCTTTTTTCTCTCTTACAGGATCTGTGAATGCCTCATGAGGTCAAGAAAACGGAGATTCTTCCTAACCATGAACACCACATATAATTTTTGCTTGTTGTAACTGTGACCAGATGCTGGCACTCTGTGTACCCCTGGAAATTGGGCACTCTCCTCTTCCCAGCCTCCCCAAGAGCCTCAGCCCTCTGACTCACAGAGAAGGGGAGGAGGGGAAAAAGAGGAATGGAAAGAACGCAAAGCCACTGCTCACAGTGTTTTATTTCTCCTGGATCTAGTGAAAGGGAAGGAGAACTTTGAGGGTGAAGACAATAGAGATCTAATAGTGATGCTGAAGTGCTGTTTCTCCTTGGATTTTTCTGTTCCTCCTTTTCAGCAAGCAGGAGTCTGTGGTTTTGGTTCAAGCCACTGTTGGGAGGAGCTCCAAAAGCCAAACAACTGAAGGTAGAAATAAAAGCCAGAGGTGAAGATTTCTTTGGAAACCAAAGAAATCTCTCTAGATTTCAGGTCCCAAAAACTTACCAGAGCTAAAAGCACAGGAGGCAGGTTGTTTGCTGCAAGGCTGTGTCCACAAAGAGCCCAAACACACACCTCCCTGAAAGTAAAGAAGATCAGTAAAAGCTCATCTCGTTCTAAACCCCTGCTGTGAACAGGAACCCCTTCCAACAAATTGTCCAACCTGGCCTTGGACACTTCCAGGGATCCAGGGGCAGCCACAGCTGCTCTGGGCAACCTGTGCCAGAGCCTCAGCATCTCTAAAGGGAAGGAATTTTTTTCTAATTTCAACTCTAAACCTCCTCTCTTTCAGTGTGAAGCAGCTCCCCTTTGTCCTATTACTACACATTCTTGTAAATAGTCACTCTCCTGTTGTGTGGTCTCTCCTCCAGACATCCCAAACCTTGAGCTGCTGATCCTTCAGGTGTAAATTGGATTGGCACAAATCCCTGTTGCAGGCAGCCCACTCTTCCGTCAGCTCCAAGAAAATTCCCAAGCATCACCCCTGTGCTGCTAGGGAATTTGGGACTGAAGAGTCCAAATCTAGAAAGCAAATGAGGTTTGGTGCTCAGATCCTTCACTGAATTAGAGCTGATATCACCATTCCGGTGTTTTTCCGTGCTGCGAGGGAAGGGAGCAGCGTGAGGCACGAGGGGTGCACAGGCAGACCTGGAGCACCACCAGGGTTTGTAGGGAGGGTGGGGGTCCTGCTGGGCACCCCTCAGCAGCACCACCCCCAGCAAAGCTCCCAGCTCTGTGCCAGCGGGCAAGAGCAGGCACCACACACTCCCCCCATCCCGTACACCTGAACCATCCTCCCCGTGGCTTCCCGGGGGTTCCAAGGGGAGAGGCTGTCAGGGCAGCCCTGGGATCTCTGGAATGCAGGCGGCCCAGCCGGGTCCAGGGGAGCGGTGCCAGCTGCAGGCTGTGCACAGGGCTGCCAGCATCACCTCCAGACACGGAGTGCTCCAGGAGAGCTCCTGAGCACCGGCCAAGCAGGATGGATTCCAAGCTCCTCATCCGCCGCCCGTAACCCTCCGACACTGGGAAAGGTAGCTGAGCCAAAAATGGAAAGGATTAGCACAGTTTTCATCCCCCAGAAGGAACAAGAGACTGTTTTACCTCTGTAGTCACTGGCTGCTTCCTAGGGGATTACATGGCATGCCTTGCCCAGAAGCACGAGTGGTTTTTGGTAGGGATCCCCATCCGAGCACTCCATGAATTATCTCCCGAATGCAGAGAGCCGGCACCGCAATCCTACCCCCAGCACTTTCAGGGGGCAACATTTTGTCAGGAAACACGGTGCTGGGGAAGCAGATAACTTGTCTTGGGCTCCCCACAGCTCCCAAAAGAGGGGCTGCTCACAGCCCGGGCCCTGGAGAAGCAGCTGGCGCAGGGCACCGCAGCAGCAGCCCCTGCTCCCGGGGGCATCTCCAGAACTCATTTCCTTGCCCCTTCCTCAGCCACGCCTTTGTGCCGCTCTGGGATCACAGGTGTCCAGGTGAGGGTGAGGTTGGGAGCCTGGTCAAAGCTCAGTGGCAAAAGGACCTTTGCAAGCAGAAGGGAGGTTGCAGTTCCAACAGCACCCCCAGGAATGGGGCAGGCAGAGAATGTTTTCCCCTTTCCATAGCTTGCTCTCTGTCTACAGCTTTTATCGGTGGTTTTGGTTTGTTTTTAGATATCAGCTGTTTCAAAGCCCGAGACTGAAGAATCTGCCCCCAGTTTAAAAGCTACCCCTGAGTGCTGAAAGCTGAAATTTGGCAGGGAAACTGAGAGAAGTTCCTTAGAACAGCTTCCTTTGAAAGATTTGGGAGTTCAAAGTTCCACATCAAGGTTTCACAGCACATTTTGCACCTTTTTTTTTTCGTTTTAAGAGGCCCATAAACGACCTGCCCAGGAAGATTTCTCAGCACATTATCCCTGCTTCGAGACCTGAGGTTAGTGGCTGTTTCTCACCCTTTGGGCAGAGAAAGCCAGGTTTGCTGAATTTCCCTGGAGAGCACTGTGACCATGCACAGGAACCTGCAGCAAGGAGGTTTCCAGTGACATTTTAAATCTCATGTCCAGAGCAACACCAACAGGAGCGGGTTCAGGCTCCTAAATTCCCGTGAATGGGGAAATCCTCAAAAAAGAAGCTCTAACCAACAGTCCTCGGCCATCACAACAGCTCAGCTGCAAAGAAGAGAAGGTCTGGGGTATTTTCTGCCTTGAGTTGGGGTTGGTTTAATGCTGGGGTTTAGACTTGCCTGTAGACCTTGCGTAATCAAAAATAGAACTGTAAATTCATCATCTGCTTTGTTCTGTGCAAGTAAATCTCTATTCACAGCTCACCCTCATCCTGCAGAGCAGCTCACATGCTCTGGTTTGTTACGCCAGCATAGTCTAATTCCAGAGATCACAAAAATAATATTCCAAGTTTAATCCCACAGAAAGGATTACCAGGGATCAAATCCATTATTTCACAATAAATCCCTTTTATGGTTTTTTTTTTCTTCCCATCAGCAATCAAAGCAAGTGGATTTCACCTCTAAAATGCTGCTGCTGTACAGCAGAAGAGATCCTTGCTCAAGGCTTAACATTTACTTGCCTTTTTTTTTCTCCTTTTTTTTTTTGCACAGTATCAAAGGAGATTTATTTTTTCCCCCTTGCCAAAAATAAAGTCTGGTCTAGATTCTCAGCTGCAGCTGAGAGCACTGGGAAAGAAAGTAGCTACAGCCCATTTTTGCAGCTTCCTCATCTTGTAGGACAGTTTCTAATCTTCTCAAATTGTCAGCAGCCCATCAGGGCTGTTTCTTCCTTTGAGAATCCGAGCTGAGGAGAGAAGCTCTGGCTGCAGTGAGGGGAGATTTAGAGACCACCAAAGGGGTTTTTTCCCCTCTAAACACAAGGGCAGGCTTAGCTCTCCAGTTGCAGTGTTTTTGTCATTGCTGTTGCCCCAGTTTGCTGTGTGAAACTCTGAAATGACACAGGAGCCTTCAGCTTCCCACTGCCCAGGGCTGGGACACTGCAGGTCTGATCCCTCACCTGCTTCCCATAAAACACAGGCAGAGCCACCAGCCACAGCATTCCAGACCTGCTACCCCTGCATCACATCCCAAGGAGGACAAAGCAATCTGAACCTCAGCCTCCATCACGTGCCACGAATAAATAGCACAAACTGGGCAAAGCAGGTTGTGCCTCCTCGTGGCTGGGAAGTCATGGCTCCTCCACTAACTGGACCATATTTTCAGTCCTAAGCTCAGTCTGTTGGAATTAGCTCTGCTAAAGCCAACAGAACGACCCAGGTCAGATCAATTATGATGAAAAATTCAATTATGGCTGTGCCATATGCAGCACTATAAAAAGGACTGGGCTGTGCATATGGCTGGAGAAACAAACAGCACAAATGCCCCCACACTGTGATGCCCTGTAGTCTTTCAGCACTTTCTACACGGGCCACAATGAGAGGAGGGAAAGTGCCATCACTTGTCCTTTTAAAAAATCACCAGCCTTCAAATGTCCCTCTCCGCCACCCTCCAAAAGACCAGGGATCATCTCCTCATGGAGGTTGCTTAGAACTTGGAGAGCCTTTGAAGAGGCGGAGTTGGTCGGGCTTGTGGCATGAAAATTTACACCAAAAATTTTAGAATCATTAAGGTTGGCAAAGAGCTTTAAGCTTATTCAGGCCAACCATCAACCCAGAACCAGCAGCCTTATAAAAAAACCAGATTTTCCAAACATTTCCTATTAAAAAAATCTGTCTTGTTTCCCTAGGGATGCATCAAGTCCAGGGCTGGGACTTGAACACTTGAGGACACAACCTATGAAGAAGAATTCTGCCTGTGCTGGAGATTCATCCCTCTTCCCAGAGACGTGGGCAAATTTCTGCCCATCTCGGGGTGGGGCAGAAGTGAAGCAGCACTGCAGCAAAGCCTGCTGGTTAATGCATCAGTCCTGCAAAGTCCAGCAGAATGGAAAACCTCCCACTCCACGCTTTGGAGTCACAGGAGCCAGGAAAAAAAAAAAAAAAAAAAAAAAAAAGGAGGAGGAGGGAGATCTTGGTAAAGATCTTGGTAAAGAGGAGGTGGGGTGAAGGTTGTGCCATCACCCCCCTGGCTCTCCCTGTGCTTTCATCCCTGGGAGCTGTGATTCCAGAGTGGGGTGCACGAGATGATCCAAAGTGCAGCAGAAGGAAATACTGGAATGGCAGCAGCGCGTGTATGTAATTTATAAACACACGCATGCCTGAGGTGCATGCTCAAAAATGGCTTTTGCAGAGAGGGGAGCATAATAAAAAAAAAGGTTGGAGACCACTGACCCAGAGGAATCGCCACTCCCAGCTGGAGTTTCAGGCTAAAAAGCTCAGGGAAATCGGCTGCCACAGCGGAGCAGAGCCCTTCAGCACACCTGCAAAGCTGAGGGGAGGTTTTGGTGCCAGTCATGGGCTGCTTCCAGGGACAAATAGCGTGTCCCAGAATTCCCTTTCAGCCTCTAATGGAATAACCACCAGTGCTGCAACATGCAGCAAAAGCCTCTGAGAAGTTGCCATCAGCTCATCACAAAAAATAACGATAAAAAAAGCCCTCAGTGGATTGACCAGTGTTCAAAAATACATCCAAAGGATGCTCTTGCACGTCAGCCTGCTCTGGCACGCTCCTTCTGCACAGGCTTCCAGATGGTCCATCATTTTAGCCCTTCTTTTTTTTTTAAGCGGACAGCCTGAGGCACAGCAGGACCGTATCACTGCTTTATTTGACAGCAGGGAAAATGAAAGTTCTCCCAGCGAAAAGAAATTATTTTTCTAAAAATAATGACAAGACAAATAATTCTCAGATTTCCTTTTATTCTTATTATTCTTCCCCACACAAGGCCACAGTTTTCAGAGAGTCCAGCTCAGCAGAGATTTAAAGGAGCCTTTTGGTGGTTGATAGTCCCTGTACTGCAGTCACTGATTCACAGATTAATTTATCTTTCAAGTCTAAGTCATGCACTCCATGTTGGACAACTTCACGTGCAACAAAAGAAAGCCTATACGCTATAGATCTATTTATTAGACAGTTTTCAAGGTTTTGCAAAAGGAGCTTGTTAAAATGATTTCACACCCTCTTTCAGTTAAAAAAAAAGAAGAAATTAATTTCTCGAGGTCTGCTGTGGAACCAAATGAGTTCAGCAGGCAAACCTTAAATCTTGATAATTATGTACTGTTTTAAGTGTGATACTATAGCAGGCTGGGGAAAACCCAGCCTTGCATCTCCGGGAGCTTCAGGGCTGTGAATTGAACAAGTTGCTTTTCCTGCCACCATGTCCTGAAAAAAGGAGGGGGAAATCATCAAGAACAGCAAGAACATACAGTAGGAACCCAACTGCTTTTTATCATTTCTCTCTTTTCTCTTTCGAAAGCCTGCTTGATGGGAATTCAGCAGAGGGGAGGGAAGGATCCCCCGATGATGCCACCAGGTCCTGGCTGTGACCGTGGTGTGGCTCCCTCCAAACATGAGGGAGCACACACCCAACAAGTCCTACACTCCCCAGATTAAAGAATCTGGTGTTTTAGGAACCCGGATTGAGGCCTGTTTGTGTCCGACCCTCCCTCATGCCTCCTGGCCCTCCGCTGAGAGCTCATCCTTGGGAGATGCCAAGGGGAGCAACCCGAGTCAATCAGAAACACAAAGCCACTCATCCTCCAAAAAAGCCCCTGGATGGGAGTCAAACAATACAAGTTTTGAGAATTATTTTTGACTAAATTCTTCCTCAGGACATGATCTCCGAGGGTGAAAGCTCGGCCCCACCGAGGCCAAGAGCAAAACTCCTGCAGACCTCAGCAGGACCTGGCTCCCACCCAAAGCAAACTTTTCAAGTCTCAGTCAAGCTCTTAGCTGCAGATGTTCATTTCTATTATTTCTGCAGTCTTTTTGTCTCACCAAAAGGATCCTTCCGCAGCGGCCATCCAAAAGCCGTTGACAAGACAGAAGAAATTTAATTTGCAGCTGAAAAAGGAGTCTATAAATTTCTTTTTTTGGTGGTTTTTTTTTGTTTTCCCCATTAAAATCAGTGTGTCTGTGACATGCTCTCCAGGCGTGGTGGTGTCAGTCTGGCTGTGGAGGAGTCTGACAGCCCTCAAACCCTTTGGGGATTGGGATTATGCCCCGTTCTATTCCTGCACAGCCCCTCACCCTACAGGACCCTGCATCTGCCTCGGGGGCCTTCCAGGGACCATGGTAAAAGCAATTATAGACACAAGCATTTTGATTTCAGCCTTGTTGCCTCTCCCTGTGCCAGCATTGTCTGTCATTCCCAGCAGACCCACGGCATTTTCTCCTCCCAGGGAAGAGCACTGTGACAATGATGTTGGAAGTGCTCGCTGCTTTGACGTTTGGAGCCCCGGTAACGAGTAAAACATGAAGCCTCCACTTTACGACAAGCGCTGTGACTTCTGATGATTTGTTTTAAAGCTCCTGGAAACCAGGAGTTGCACCAGTCTCCATTCTTGCTGTCAGAAGGAAACATCCACGTGGCCACAGGGGATGGCTCAAAAGCATGGCTCTGGGCCTGCCAAAAAGCTGGAAAACAAAGAGCAGCCCGTGCTGGACTAGTTTTGTTCTTGGAGATCATCCTGGTCACCCTGTGTCTGGCAGGGATGGAGACCAATCCCACACCAGCTCTGTGGCCCATGACCTCATGAGCAGAGGTGACCATGGCCTCTGCCCGTGGACAGACACCGCCTTCACCCAAGAAATCAACGCCAATCACCACAACCAACCTCTAGTCCCTCTGCTCCCGGTGCTAAAATGCCAAAAGGTTTTGTCACAAGAGGAATTCCCCACCCCGAGTGCCACAGGTTCAGACCCCAACTCTTCTCCAGAACCCCAAAATTTTCCCCGTATGCTGGCACTTACGGAATCATTCTCAGCAACCAGAAACACAATAGGCTTTGGGAGAAAAGAAAATAAACCAGGCCTTGCTTCCACCTTCGTCTCCTCTCCACAAACTCCAACATTTTTTGTGCGATGGGAGCGGGACCGCGCCCTCCTCGTTCCTATAGATGCCAAATTGGTGGCTTGCCACGTTATTGGAGCCCACAAACCTCGGGCTTCGTCCAAGGAAGGAAGTCAGGCTCCGGCAGAGGCAACTGCATTGAACTTGCTCAAACACGCAGATTTCCAGAGCTCTCCGCTCCCACAGCCCAAAGGACATTGCAACACCATCCCAAGAGCCTGGTGTGCCAAAGAGAGAGCTGATGTCCAGCTTAGATCCAAGCCACTACAGGAAGATGGAAACCTCGGACCCTGGGAAATGCAGAGCTGCAAAAACCAGTAGAATTTCCTAAAATCGTCCTGCAAGATATAGAGGAATCTTGAGCTTTCTTGTTGTTTTCTTCACTCACATTTGTCAAGGAAAGGCTGGGAGAGTTGGGATTGTTCAGCCTGGAGAGGAGAAGCTTTGGGGTGACCCAGTTGTGGCCTTCCAGAGCCTGAAGGAGCTACAGGAAACATGGAGAGAGACTCTTTACAAGGGTTGGAGGGACTGGCCAAGGGGGAATGGCTTCCCAGTGCCAGAGGGCAGGGCTGGAGGGGATCTTGGGCAGGAATTGTTCCCTGGCAGGGTGGGCAGGCCCTGGCACAGGGTGCCCAGAGCAGCTGTGGCTGCCCCTGGATCCCTGGCAGTGCCCAAGGCCAGGTTTGACTTCGGGCCTTGGAGCAACCTGGGACAGTGGGAGGTGTCCCTGCCATGGCAGGGGTGGCACTGGGTGGGCTTTAAGGTCCCTTCCCACCCAAACCATTATGGGATTCTTTCATTTTAGAAACTACAGGAACCACATCCAGCTGTTCCAAAATCCTTCTGGACCTCCAAGAGAGATGTGAGCAGGAGGCAACAGGACAAGCTTGAAGACAGAGCTCTCATAGACATCAATAAGTTCCTGGAAGATGGCCTGGATGCACAAGCTTAATTCTTGTTTTGGAGGGGCTTTCACAGCAATTCAGGACATTAAATAAAATCTTTGGTTGCATTCAAACACACATCAGGAAATGTTCCGTTTGCTGGATGTGTTGGTCGTCTTGGCTTTCCCAGCTTTAGAATCACAGAATATCCTGAGTTGGAAGGGATCCATAAGGATCATGGATCCAGCTCCAGTCCCTGCCCAGACACCCCAACAATCCCACCCTGTGCATCCCTGGGTGTCCAAGCACTCCTGGAGCTCTGGCAGCCTCGGGGCCATGCCCATTCCCTGGGGAGCCTGGGCAGTGCCAGCACCCTCTGGGGGAAGAGCCTTTCCCTCATCTCCAGCCTAAACCCTCGTGACACAGCTCCAGCCCTTCCCTGATTCCTGACACTGGTTGCTGAGAACTGAAGAACTTCTGGGAATAATCTGCTGCAAGCTGCTTTGCCTGAGAGGGAGTTTCACAGGCAAGTGACTTCTCCAGCACCCTCGAAGAACCAGCCCAGAGAGTCATGCAAGATTTCTCCTTCCTCCCTCTCTCCTCACCTCAGATCAACCCCGTGCAAGGAGTCTTTAGCTCTGCAGTCATCTGTGAGTCACTCGTGGCACCTACACACATGCAGCCACCTGAAGCAAGCTCCAGCAGAGCCAGGCTTTGTGCTGCAGTGAGGACACCGTGTTCCCTGGGCTGTGCCTCTCCCTCCCTTGGCAGCTGCTGCAAAGGCTGCTCCGTCTGCTATGGACACCAGGGAACACTGAGAAAAGAATTGACCCCAAACTTCCATCGGAAAAAAAGGAAAGCAGGGAGCGGGGGAAGGTAAAAATTAACAAGTGTATCAAATAAATATAAATCAAGGAATCCCTGAGGCTGGAAAATCCCTCCCAGCCCATGGAGTCCCAGCTGTGCCCCATGCCCACCTTGTCCGCAGCCCAGAGCTCTCAGTGCCCCCTCCAGGCCTTCCCTGCACACCTCCAGCCATGGGCAGTGCAAACCTCCCTGGGCAGCCCCTGCCAAGGCCTGAGCACCCTTTCCAGGCAGAAATTCCTGCTGCTGCCCAACCTGAGCCTCCCCTGGCCCAGCTTGGGGCCGTTTGCCCTTGTGCTGTCCCTGTTCCCTGGGAGCAGAGCCCGACCCCCCCTGGCTGTCCCCTCCTGGCAGGGAGTTGTGCAGAGCCACCAGGTCCCCCCTGAGCCTCCTTTTCTCCAGGCTGAGCCCCTTTCCCAGCTCCCTCAGATGCTCCTCATCGCACTTGTGCTCCAGACTCTCAGGCTTCAGCAGGGCTGGATGGGATCTTGGGCAGGAATTGTTCCCTGGCAGGGTGGGCAGGCCCTGGCACAGGGTGCCCAGAGCAGCTGTGGCTGCCCCTGGATCCCTGGCAGTGCCCAAGGCCAGGTTGGACTCTGGGGCTTGGAGCAGCCTAGGACAGTGGGAGGTGTCCCTGCCATGGCAGGAGGTGGCACTGGATGATCTATAAGGTCCCTTCCCACCCAAACCATCCTGGGATTCCACGGTCCCATGTTAGCTCAGCTCAGAAACGGGATATGTGTGCTGTACCAAGCCTCAGATGCTCTGACAGATGCTTGCTCAGGATCACAAAATCTGCTTGAGAAATTACAGCAAGGGGGATATGCAAGATAGTATCAGCCAGAGTTGGGATTTCTCTCCCCACACCAGAAAA
>WBMY01005593.1:245198-267508 GCA_013397315.1 Donacobius atricapilla
GTTGGGATTTCCCTCCCCACATCAGGAAAAAAAAAAAAAAGAGGGGGAAATACAAGAACTGTAGGAGCACGAGGGTTATTTATGAAACACTCCTGATGAGGAGCATAAGAGCAGTTCATAAATCTCCAGAGAAGGCAGCGGACCAGCCCATCTGCAAAACAAGGGCCCAGGAGACCTGTGAGGATTGAGAGTAGCCCTAGGCTAACAAACTCTCACACCAAAGCAACCCACTGAATTCTAGTAAGAAGTCCCACCCTGCTGGAAATAATCTATGCTTTTCCTTAACAATTTTATGATTTCAGGTATTTTTGAGGATTTTTTCGCAATAAAATGTTGTTCCTGGAAAAATTTTTATTAAAACTGAAGCTTTTCACAGAAGCCTGTAGGAACAAGCAGCGGCCTGATGCTTAGAAGCCTTCTGGGATGATGCTTAAATTCCCCCTATTATTCAGCCCCTGGATCTGGACCCAAGTTTTCCACCTTCAGATTAGTACTCGATCTGGGATATTTTCTCTCTGGGATCTCTTCTCCTCTTCCAGACTGAGATCTCCCCTCTTGAAGCCTGTGGCTGCATTTAAATTGTTGGGCTTGGCAAGGTAAAAGGACCCGGTGGTAGAGACATTTCCCTTTGCCGGATTTTCACATTGTGAAGCCTCTGATCACCAAAGAGAAAGTTCCCAAAACATTTTGGCTGGTGATCCTACTTCCAGTTTCACCTCCAAGCTTGTGGCCCCACTCCACAATCCCTGAGGCTCTGCTGTCATCTGCAAAGCACCGCCAATCCCACCAGGCTCTGAACCTTCTCCTTGGGAAACCACTTACACTGAATTGTTTGGTCACTGGTCACCTGGACAGCTTGGAGCACGCTTTTCCCTGACCTACTACCAGTCAGTTGTTCCTTTTCACCCAGCCCAGGTTATAAATTGTGTTTCTGGTCCCAGCCCTGAACCTTTGTGGTTTTTCTCATTGTGGCATTTGCCCATCGTGCGTCAAACGCAGCAGTGCTGCACCCTGAACATCTAAGTGAAGGTTTGACAAGCTCTTATTTCCACATTTTTTTTTGGCCAGGGTACAAATTCTGGTTTGTGGTTTCAGATTAGGTCTGCAGCATGTGATGTGAGCGAGCAGGCAACACCCACACCGCTCTCCAAGCAAGGGACTGGTGCTGAAATATGGAAATCCCAGGATGGTTTGGGTTAGGAGGGAACTTAAACTCATCCAGTGCCACCCCTGGGGTGGCATGGGCAGGGACACCTTCCACTGTCCCAGATTGCTTCAAGCCCTATCCAACCTGGCCTTGGATCCACTTCCAGGGATCCAGGGGCAGCCAGAGCTTCTCTGGGCATCTGTTCCAGGGCCTCCCCACACACTACATCTGAGATAAATCACGGCAAATTTAGTACAACTGTTCAACACAGAAGGCAGTGAAGTTCATGTAACTCTCTCATCAGTGCACACACTTCAACCCCCTGCTAGATCACAATCTTAACCTGTATCTTTGTGGCCATCTATTCTTTTGAGATTGCAATCAAGCAAAAAGAAAGAATTGTGTGCTCTAACTAACGCATGTTTAATCCGGAAATCATTTTGCTCTTGAAGTGTGCAAGCACTGTAACTGTCCCAAAAACGATCTAGGTCCACGGTGGAGCATCTGCTCTGCTGTCTGGATGAGGGAGGATTCAGTAGAAGACCACCTTGTCAGCCTTGGAGCAGCTGGTGACGGCATCAAGCAGCCCCTCTCTCTCTCCATGCGCTGCCCAAGACAAGGCAACATCAGCTCTCCATTAGAAGGTTCTCCCCATGCTCAGCCTGGAGCTGAGGTTGTCCTGCCTGGTGGCTCTCTGCAGCTCTCACAGCGTGATCATCCTGGCCTGGACAACAGGCATTCCTTCTTTCCCTAAATCCACAGGCAAATGACACTTTCCTCTACAACTCCTTAATCCAGCCTGGCCAAGCAGCAGCAAATTTCAGCCTGGGAGCCCCAAGATGGACTTGGGCGACCTCCCCATCATCACAGTCTGCTCCTGGCGGAGAACCAGAGCAGCTGTGGCATTTTCTACCCAAGCAGTGAGGGGGGACAAAGATCCCCTTGGTCTCTGCATGACCTATGCCAGGACCCTGGGGTCTGTGCCCACCTTTTCTCATGTCAGCTCGAGGTCTCCAGGTCTGTGTCTGTTCACCAAGAGGTGGAAGGAGAGCCCCCTGACCCTGCAGGACCCCCATTAAAAAATACCTCCAAATTAGGGTCTCCCCAGTTCGGGAGGTTTGCCTCAGCACGCTGAGACGAGACTTCCTACATCCTGATGTCTGCACATCAGGCAAAGCTGAGGGGTTCCTTTCACATGATGCCGAGCACAGCCTGTACTTGCACCCTCCAAACCCTCACGCTGGAATGATGGGCAAGATCATTCCCTGAGAATTATTAAAAACATTGAGCTAATCTTTTTTTTTTTCCTTTTATTTTTCTTTTTATTTTTTCTCAGTAAGTGATGTTGAAAGGAGCACTTGTCTACCACAGGTACTTCCCCATGGAGTTCAGACAAGCGAAACAAGTGAGCTCAAGAAACAAACCCGCATCAGAAACAAACCCTGTCACTGCTTCACATTTTCGATCAAAAGGCTTTGTTTGCCTTGCCCCCCTTCAAAAAAATAAAAAACCCACCAAAAACCACCACCACCAAAAAACCGATCAACCAAACAAAAACCACCAGACAGTTTCTGTGTCACACAGAGCCATTTTTCAGAGCTTGTTGGAGGAAGAGAGTGGGTCTGTTTTACTCAGCCAAGGAATGAACAACAGGCTGTTACTACAGGTTTCAGGTTTGCACACAGGGCTGAGGCTGCAAAACACACCTTTTTTGAAAAAAAAAAATTATAACTAGAAGCTTAAGCTGCCACTGAACACTGAAGTTGCAAAAGTTTCAGTTATGCAAGCACCCATTTCCTGGGTGTGAACATCTGACAGGCAGTTAATGAGGTGGAGAAGGAAGTTCATAAAAGAGCACAACCAGCACAGTTGGAAAGTAACTGGATTTGAAACTTTCTAAATAAAATCACTCATTCAGAGCTCCGTGCTTGCAGTCAGCCCACAAGGCATCTTGACTCCACAGCTGCACAAATGCTTGCAAGCACCTCTGCAAGGCATGGCAAAGGGGAAAAAAGGCATTTACAGGCTCCTTGGATTTTGTGGAGGAGGGATAATGTTGCAGGGAGGATTTCCTTACGTCCCTTTCAAAACACTGTGCCTGATACCTGAAAATTTAAATCCCCAAACGTTTACTCTTCCCTTGGAAGAAAAGCCTGGGCTGCTCTCCCTCCTCCCCATTCTCCATGGGGCCTCACACTGGCCCCAAACTTGCTCCAGTTTGCAGGTGCCTCTCTGGTACTGGGGGCACTAAAATGTTCCCAGTATCCAGATGTGGATCGCTGGGATGAGAAGAAAGAATTTTTTGAGCAACCTGGTTAGGGGGTGGCATCCCTGCCCATGCCAGAGAGATGGAACGAAATGGTCTTTAAGGTCCTTTCCCACCAAAACCAGTCCATGATTCCATGGCTCTGAGATTCTGCCTTCCCCCCCCGGGACCCCAGACCCCCTCTAGCATCACCCTCCTTCTACCCCATCTCCATCCCTTTTATTCCTTTCAATACTTCCCACATGGGTCCCATGTCTGAAGTTTGTCATATGAGCAGATTCCATCTTTGCCACCTTTCCCTCGGGTCCAGTCACCACAGCCTGTCTGTAACAAATGGCATCAGCTTTCCCTCTAAAGACAAACCCTTTTGGGGAGCACCTCAGTGGAATTTAGACCTGCTAGCTTCCTGGAGAGCAAGTCTAGCCTGCATCCTCAGTGCCAAAACCAAACCAGAGGGAAGAGTCCCTTTAGATTTTAGCAAGAAGGGAAATAATTCTGCAGCCAGCCCATGATCTACTATAAATTTCCTGAATGTTTTGCGATTTTTCTGTGTGCCTGTAGTGCTTCATGATTTTTCATCCCCTATCACCAGTATGTTTGAAAGGCAAACCCTTGCTTTGCCCCGAATTCCCTTTGAGAGAAAATATTTCAGTGTGTTGGTTCATGTATCAAACCACACTGAAGCGCTGAGTGCCCCAGTTTGGTCCCTGTTATCAAATTCAGTAAAAAAAACCCTCACAGATCTCCACGGCCAAATTTGCTCAAGAAAAAGTGACAACAAACCAAGTAACAGGAACTCCCCATCCAAAAATAACCGCATGTCCATCATTAGTGGTTTGGTTGCTCATAGGGAATCACAGTTCAACAGGGTCATGCTCTGTCACTCCATGAGCCAGATTTGATTTCTCAAAGGGAGAACTGATTTAAGCAGGAATTTTAAGCTCCTTGTGGAATATAAACCACAAATTGAAGTGTTGGCAGTGGTGCTTCTTGGTCTGTTATTACCTGGGAACATTAAGCACTGGCTGGAAAAGAGGGATTTTCCCTGTGTGTGGGGGGGCATCCCTTGCATGGGTTTCCAAGCAGAGGGGGATCTCCATCCTCAGGGATACCAGGACTCACCTGGATGTGGCCCACATAAAAGCTGTCACTTTCATCTTCCTTTTCTACCAGAGTTGGGATTAAACACTTAAGATGGTATTTCTTGTTCGGACTCAGATGTTTATTAATTCTTACCTACAGTAGAGTCTCACAAGCTGTGAGTGCTTCAGCACTTCTAGCTAACAAAGTAAAAATGGCCCCTATCTCTCTCTCTACAAGGCATTTTTAAGGAGAAGTTGTCCAATTAAGAAATGACACCTGAATTATTTTTACTTTTAACCCAATAACCAAACATCCGTGGTCTGCAATGTGGACTTTTGTCTCCAATTACAAAATACCACCCAGACCTATGGAGAAGAAGATGAAAAAGAAGGACTGGCCTATGCCCTAAAACCTCCATCTTGCTTTATATATATTACTATATTCTAAAACCTTAAACTCTAAGTTTTTCACCATGTGATATCACACACTTCCATTCAAACTACACACCCACACTCCCAGTGCTGTCACTCAATTTTGGAAGCCTTTCCATGGCCTCAGGTCAATGCAGTGTTTGCTTGGCGGTCAGTGCCTGTCAGCACAGAAAGTCTGAAATTCTCAGTGCCCAGGGTTCCAAAACCCAGCGACCTGCTGGAGATGCAAGGTCAGTGTTAGGGACCTCCAAGGGGGCCTCCCTACCCGATCTTTCCCATCATCAAACTTCACCCAGGCTGATGCCATGGCAGATCCTGCTTTTCTCCCTCAGAACACTCCACGAGGTCTTGGCCTCCCCAAAAAGGCTAATTCAGGGTCCACTTAAAGCTGATGTAAGGGTGGAATGTGGCCTACACAAACCCCAGGTGGAAGTTCGGCTGAGGGCACCCATCCTACCATAGGGGCTTTTCCCTTCTCCCTGCCCAGGGCTGATTCACAGCCCCAGGGGCTCTGAGCCAGGCAGGAGGTGGCAGGAGGTGGTTGGACACCAAGGTTTGCCTCGTGAGAGGTTTCTCCAGGGGTTTTCCAGCCAAGGAGGCGCCTGTGGCAGCAGAAGCTGCAGCCTGTGCCTTTCCTCCCCGCCCTGGTGCAGCCATGGCCTTCAGCAGATGTTGGATCCTGGCGTGCCTCGTTTTCCTTTTCTTCTTGTTGTTCTGTTGTTGTTGTTGTTTTTATTTTTTGTTTTCCCCTTTTTCTTTCAGGACTAGCATCTGGTTGGCTTGCTCCCAAGGCTGTTATTCAGCTCCACAGCAGGGGCAGCTGACAAACCCGGCGGCCTCAGCAGCACCTACCCCAATCCCAGGTTACTCACCTTTTCTGAGCGCTATCTTAATTTTATTCACAGGCAACCTCTTATTTACATGACTACTTCCATCAAGATTTTTTTTTCCCCCCTCTCGATTTCCAAAGGACTTTTTTGCCAAAGTGTGGTAAAATAGAAGCAACAACAACCACCACAAGTTGTGCAAGGGGCTGGCTGAGGACCTGCCAGGCAGGGCTGGACACAGCCCCAGCACTGTGACCAAACAGCACTTCTGCCATGGGACTGGGACCAGCACTGGGAAAAGCTCAGCAGCACAAAGAAAGTCCGTGAAAATACAACAACCATGCCGGCAAGGCTTTTCCCCCTTAGAGCAGCTGATACCACCAAAATTTAAAATTTTTTTTTGTTGCCTTTTTTCTGGGTTTTTTGGGGGGTTTTTTAATAAAAAAGAGCACACAGCCAAGGCAACCCAGAGCAGACCTGGGCTGTGGGAATCATATCCTGGGACTATTTTCAGTTTGAGGGATGGCCAGACCCAGCAGTCCGTTTCCAGGCAGTTAATGTGTGCCTCGCACACGTTTAGATGTGTCACATCCAGTCTGTCTTGAACGACAGAAATAAGACCTTGAGAGGTGCCAAACATCTCATCCGCACGAGATTCAGTGTTTAAAACCTGCCAGTCCTGAGCAGAAAGGGCTGAACTAGGTGTTTTCCTGTGGTTTCCCACCATGTGGGATTAATATTTCCCCTCGTTGCTGCCAGGTCTTAGATCAGCCTGCATCTTGAGTTGTCTTCCTGCAGCCTCTCTGGGAGCTTCCACCATCCCTCTCCAAAAGCTCCTCAGCCTTCTTCAAAGCTGCCAGGAGCTCCTTATCCAGAAGCCAAAGGTGTTATTTTGGCTGTTTTCCATCCAAGCAGTGGCATGGGAGGGCATTTCAGTGCTCACCCACCAGGCCTCACCCCAAAAGTGTCCCGAGGGAGATTTTTTTCTGACTTCAAGAACGCCCAACACCTTCCTGGTCAATTTATGCCACAGAATGTCCTGGGTGGGAAGGGACCTCAAAGCCCACCCGATGCCACCCCTGCCATGGGCAGGGACACCTCCCACTGTCCCAGGCTGCTCCAAGCCCCAGTGTCCAACCTGGCCTTGGGCACTGCCAGGGATCCAGGGGCAGCCACAGCTGCTCTGGGCACCCTGTGCCAGGGCCTGCCCACTCTGCCAGGGAACGATTCCTGCCCCATATCCCAATGCAGTTTCTCTCCTAAGGTCTAACCCCACTGACATCCAGTGCTCCCTGTTTCTATTTCCGTCTCCTACAGGCTGTTTCAAGCCTTGCTGTGGTTTCCACTTTGAGGAGAAGTCAAATCCTCTTGTCTTCCCCACCACACCAACCCAGCTTTTTCTGCCAGCACAGCCTTCCTGACCAGGCCTTGGACCATCCACTGAAACGTCCTTGAGCAATTCCCCATGAGCTGGGACCAAAGAGCAGCTAATTCCTGCAGCGATGCCCAGACTCATTTGGTGCCGAGCCCTTGTTTAATGGATTTCATTTGCACCGGGAGACTTTCCGAGGTGGAATTACTGTCTATAACATTCAGCAATTCCAAGAATATTTTATAATTCTGACAGCCTGCATCACCCTGGAGCCTGCCATGGTAAACATGCTCTCCCCTCTCCCTCCCCTGCAGATGGCAATTTAGACAGTCGGGGAGGTTTCGTGTTTGTTCTCAAGCGTCAGCCAAACTCCATTATTCCCTTTTTTTAATTTTCTTGGAAGGACATTGACCTGCAGGCATTGGAGAGGATTTTCTCCTTTCCCTCTCCACATTTGCAGTGGTTTGGTGACAGACACTATTTGCAAGAAGCAGAATCCTGGAGGCCAAGTGCCTTTCTAGGCCGGGCTTTGAATTTGGCAGTCGGACATCCCGGTAAAGCCATCCCACCTGATCCCAATAATGCCGCTGGAAAGCACAGGCTTGCAGCACTGGCACCATGTAGCTTCACAGTTGGCATGGCATTGGGTAAGGCTGGACTAGAGACCCCCAGAAGGCTCTTCTGACCTAAATTATTCTCTGATTCTAAGCCTCATCCTCTCCTGCACTGGACATTTCACCAGATTACTCCTTCTTGTTCTCTCCCCTCACAGGGGATGAGCCAAAATTCCTCGATAATTTAAAAACCATCTGAACACAATTGGTTTTCTAGAGATTTAAGGGGTCACAGATCTGTGGCACTGGGTGAAAAAAATAGTTTTGAAAGTGCCAGAGATTGTTTATGTAAAAAACAACCGCAGTTAGACTTTAACAACTTCTTTCTATTTCCAGGAAGACAACTGTTTCACAAATTCTGACAGACATTGGTTTTCCATGGCAGGACAAACCAGTGAAAATTCTTTCAAAATACAAATTGCACAACAAAGACAGTTCAAAATTAATGGTAATAAAGAGCAGGTTCGAAGACTGCAGAAGCAGCAGTGGTGACTTCTGCGAGGTGATCAGCTCCCAAGGGTTTCATCTTCCTGTCTTTTTTTCCCCCCACACCCTGCAGTGCCTTGGCCGGAGCCCATCCAGAGCCATCCATGGCAGGTTCCAGGAACACCTGGAAGAGCAGCAGCGATTTTCACCCCAAAAGAAGCATCTATTCTGAGAGAACCCTTTAGCAGGCAGCACAGAAAGACGCCACATTCCTCCCCAGACCCTTTGCCTGATCATGCCTTTGGCTGCTGCACCCAGCCCAAGAGATGGCTCAGGGTCACTTCATTTCCCCAGTGTAATTAACACCAGTCCCATGGCCCGGCTCTGGCCCACGAGGGACGAGGTGTGAGGATTTATGGCTCCAGGAATAGGTGGGCTCTGCATCCAGCAGCCAGAGGGGGGGATCCTGACTCTTCCAGAGGGGATCTGTGTGCCACTGAAGTGGCTCCAGGGAAGTTAAGTCACTGCTAAGCAGCTGCAGGTGCTAACGGCTGCTGGAACAAAATGGGAAGAAAGTCTGGAGAGAACTGGATTTGGGAGTCAGAGGGGCAGGGGTGTCGCCCTGCTGTTTTCAGCCTTCTCTTCTGTTTCACAGTTTCATGGTTTGGGTTTCTTCTCACGCTTTGACGATGTAAACACAGCCAATGTTTTTGTAATTTCAAGGAAAGTTTTCATTCCTGTTCTTAGAGATATGGAGAGCTGATGGACAGTTGTCTTGACCAATGGGATGGGGAGAGGTGTCAGCCTTTGTAGAAATACTATCTAATGGAGTCAGATCTTTTAAAATAAATGAGTTTCAGTTTTCATGCCTTCTGATCAAAGTGTGTGTGTGTCTGTGCGTGTGTGTGTGTGACGAACTGCGTCACAGCGGCATTAAATAAGTTCTACTCAGAAGATGATCCCAAATTCAGAGGGAGCAAACTCCTGCCAGGGCTGGGATTCCACGCTGTGCATTCACACACTCACACCCTCCACGCTCCACCACCACAGCCCCTTCCAGCCTGTGCTTCCAGGTCAGGGAAGGAAATTGTCCTTAATCCATGGCAGCCACAGAGTGAGCGGGCTGTGGGCCAGGAGAGCAGAGGCACTGATGGGCAGAGCAGATGTGGCTCCAGGGGCTGCAGAAGGCAGGCTCAGCACCAGGGGTGAGCAGGAGCAGTGCAGATCCAAGTGGGAAAGAGAGAGGCTCAGGAGGTGCCACAGGGTGGGATTTGTCCTCCAGCCCTGCCTCAGGATTCAAGACCAGGAGAAACGCACCGAGGCTGCCTGCGCTCCCCGGGGATGGGGACACACCTCGGTCCTGTGAACCCTGTGAGCCCAGGGCCTCCTGCCACTGGGAACTGGGCAAACTCCGGCAGAGACCCAGAAATCCACGGCCTCTGCTGGCCTGCCCCATGTCCACCGCTCAGCTTGGGTGGGACACTTCCTAAAAGCTCCCTCAAAGCCCAAAGAGGAAGAGCAAGGAGCAATGGGAAAGCCCAGATGTCTCCCACTCTTCCATGATGGAGCAAGTCATGGCTTTCGCTGTGTGACCCATGGATGAGTAATCCCCAATTTTAGGTACAATGCACCGAGCTTAAAGAGGTGGGAAGCTGCAAACCCCCTTGTTTTTCTTTGCTTTACTTGTTTTGCTTTCTACAGCCACCAAAATAATTTCATTTTTCTTTTAAAATCCATACCCAGACACTGGCCTTGCTCAAGACAAACCCAGTGTGGGCTATGACTGAGGGAAGCAACCTGGGACAGTGGATGGGTCTCTGCCCACACAGGGGGTGGAATGGGATGAGCTTTAAGGTCCCTTCCAACCCCAACCATTCCGTGATTATATGACTTTATGATTAAAAAATAAAAAGAAATGGTAACAAACTTAACAAAAACCAAGTCATAAGAATGAAGATCAACCAAAAGACAAGAAGGGAGGATAAAGGTTACAGCTGCTGTGAGGAAAAACTTCGGAAGAGCTGTTTATTTTCCATGACAGAGCAGCACAGTGCCAATCAACCATTAATCACCACAACAAAGGAGTTCAGTTGAGGGTTCTCCCAAAAGAGGGTGAACTGATGGAGTCAAAACCTCTGCTTTTGGGTTTTATAGAGGTTCCTCACCAAGAAGAGACAGCTTGAACCTCTTCACTGCAATGATTTCATTTTAAAATATCTTGGGAAGTGATTTAGATGTGAACAAGCCATGGAAAATGTTAGCCTGATGGAGGACTTGGGAGAAAGACAACTGAAAACAGAAGTGAGAAACGGGGAAATTTCAGACTGTGGCTGCAACACCCCACCATCAAGGGACTTTTTTTTTTAAATATTATTATTATTACTACTTAAAAAAGGAATTTTACAAGCCACAGTCAATAAGACTTGGCCATTTCATTTTCCCAAGTCCTCACAAAAGCAAGTTTGAACTCCCAGGAAAGAAAAAAGCAGCCATGCCATGACTCACAGAGGAATTTTGGTAAGGGCAGCGTGGACTTTCAGGAGCATGAACCAAACCCTGCTCTTGCTGCTCGAGCTGCCTCCGAAGCAGCTGTTAAAACACGCTGGAAGATATCAAAGCAGCTCTAATTAACTTCCTGCTTCAGCCCTACTTCAAAGTATTTCTGAGAGTTCTCAAAGCAGAGCTTGTGCAGGGCAGTTTCTGAGGAAGGTGGTTTGGGGTTCTTTCACTGCCAGCCCCTAATGCACTTGAGATTCTCCAGTTGCTGGTTTTGTTTAAAAAGTGGGTAGAAAAAGGCTTCATCTCTAAACCACTTTAACACAGGGCGTCACATATCACAGGGGAGGAAACCAGCAGAACACCAAATCAGTCAAATCCTTCCCTCAAAGCCATCACCTCCTGAAGGATGATCCACTCTGGTCCTTCCCAGTAACGTTACCTCAGGATTCCAACCCCGTTTTACCTGAAAAGCTCAAAGCAATTGGGGGTTTGGACCAATTAGAGTCGCAGAATCGCAAGATGTCATGTGTTGGACTGCACCCAAAAGACCCAAAATTCCACCCCTGCCATGGGCAGGGAAACCTTCCACAATCCCAGGGTGCCCCAAGCCCTGACCAACCTGGCCTTGGACACTGCCAGAGATCCAGGGGCAGCCACAACTCCCTGCAGTGCCTTTGCTCACCCAGGGCCAACTCAGGCTCTGGAAAGATGCTGAGTTTTGATCCAATCTCTTTTTTTTCCCCCCCTCAATCTGGAGACATATGCTCCTGTGTTTATTTACCCGTTTGTTTTGATCTTTTTTTTTCTGCTCCAAGAGACGTTTTCCCACATATCCACGTCTGCCTCCACTCTGACACGCCAGGATCCCCATCTCCATCCACTGAAACTGTGAGGAGAGCAGTAATAGATTCCTCCTGTCCCTGCCTGAAGCTCTGCCTCGCTCCAGCCCCATCCTACACCACTCAGACCTACACAAACCCTTGCCATGCTTTGTTTGAATCATTTTATTCCCAGTAAAAAAAAAAAAGAAAATGAAAAAGGAAAAAAAAGCTGTCAGCGCCACTAATAGAACATTTTTCCGCTCCGGAGAACAAGCAGCAGCATTCCTGGGAATTCAGACAAATAGCATTGGTCAGGAGATGTCTCACAGACACCAGCGACATCCCAGAGCTGCTCCGGTGTCCTGCCAAGGGGGAAAGTGTTTGGGATCCCACTGCCTCCCATTCTGTGGGATGAAATCAAAAGTGGCAAGGCTGTTTCTGCATCGTGCTCCCTGAGAGAGGGTGGCTGCTCTCCACAGGGACTTTTACATTTTTTTATTTATTTTTTAATTTTAAAGAGAAAATGCCTCCCCTCTAAAACGTGATGCTGTTTTTAGAGCACAAGCCTTCACTAAGTGTGATCACTAGCACTGATATTTTTACCAAGGTAAAACCACCATTTTTGATTTCCTGTTAGAATATATACAATATTTCACCTGACTGTATGCAGTACAAGTTACCTATAATAGTAATTCTATATATAATAGTGAATAAAATTGTATATAATTATGAAACCATGTTCAAAGGTTTGTGGAGGGGAGATTTTCAGGGAAATTTTCAGAGACCTTAAAATATTTAATTTGATCATTGTAGGTCCCTTCCAACTGAAAATATTCACTTCCAGTCAGCCACAAATCACCCAATTTGAATTTCACTAGGAGTTGCTCTCAGTTTAATTGAATTTCTTTAGCAACATGAGCTTGGGTTACATCAAAGGAAATAGGGAGCTTCGTTTTCAAAGACATCTGCAGTGTTTTGGGAGCCTTTGGGCTCTTTTCTGAGGGGGAGAGGAAGGGCAAATCCCAAATTTCACCGACCTTCAGCTACACTGAAATCCCTCCAGGCAGATTGGGTTCTCAGGACCTGTACTGGAGACTTCATCAATGGAACGCAGAAAACCTCTGGCATGATTTACACTCACTGGGCAGAGCATCACAAGCACATGGCATAAATATCACACCCTTGAAACAGCAAAATCCTCCCCTGGCAGCTGGGGGGTGGGTAAAGGGGCACAGCCTCTCACCCAGGCAAGGCGTGGGGGAGAGCTCCCAGCTTTGAGCTCTGCCACATCCCCAGAGCAGGAGCAGGCTTGGAAACCACATCCCTTAACAGGAGACCTCAGTGTGGGTCAAGCAGACGTGCCTGGATAAGCCCCTGTGATTTCCAGCAGCATCAGGTCCCCTCAGGCCACTCTGTAGGATTTAATTCCTGAATAATCTCCTGCCTCATCAGCTCCCAGCCCCCGGGCTGGAGACAGTGCTCTGCCTGCCTGCACACTCTGGTCCCTCCTCATCTGAGCTGAATTTGGAATAAGAAGTGTACTACCAGCCCTCTCCGGGAGGTGAGAATACCTCCAAATGCCTCCTGAAAATATCTCCATTTACTGGGGGAGAAAAAAATTACCTATTCTATTCAACAGACTTGTGGGCAGGTCTTCCAGCACAGCCTGGAAGCTCACTGCTATTAAACTGAACAGGTGAGGAATCTTTCCGGCTCAGGATTTCTTTTTCTTTTGATGACGGGGGAACAAAAAAAAATCAGTGCTTTGGCAACAGTTTCTCGTGGGAAAACATCCCTTTGCACAGGGGTTTTCTGCGCAAGCAGCGGGGTCACTGACAGTGTGTCACAGGGAGAGGAGGGCAGGAGGGAGAGGAAAATAAGATCAGCTCAGGCCACTTATTTAGGGTCTAACTCATTAAATTATTAACAATGGTGTGCTACCAGGAATCCAGCTAAATTAGAAAAGCAGGAAAAACAGCAAAGGGGAGGATGGGAAGGTGGAGAGCACACCAGCCCTTGGGAGCACACACCCTGTGGTGGGAGATCAGCAGGAATGGGAAGCAGCTTCGTTTTGGGGCCTTTGCTGCCACATCGAGAAGGACAAACCCTGTGCTCAGCAGGCATGTCCATGGAGGAGAGAGCCTGGCTGTTGGCGCTTCCTGTGGATTTAGGATTTGCTACGGATCAGCGCAGGTTTGAGGTCCACAGGTACTGAATTCAACCTCAAGCTTTGGCTCCTGCCAGGAAAGCCCTTGGATGGAAGCCAGGTGTCTGCCACCTCCAGGCTGAAGTGGTCCAATATCCGCCGATTTTGCCTTGGGAAAAGAGAGAAAAAACCTTTAAAAGGCTGCTGTAGCTCAACCTGAGGATGCAGCTCCAGCTGGGGGAGGCTGAGGAGGTCAGGTCACAGGGGTGCAGCTGATTACAACCCCAAAGGGATAAATATCGACGTAAGGAGAGTGAGAGCAGCACATGTGGCACTGAGTGGCTCTGCTTTTATTTATTTGTGCTACACAGGCTAAAGGAAAACAGGCTCTGGGAAACCATAGCTCGACCTGTGCTGAGCTGCGGGGCTGAGGCACAAATCAGAGCGGGGACCACATCAGCTCGTGGTGAAAGACCACAGATTAGATAAAACGTCAGCTTTTGGCAGCAACTGGAACAGAAAAACAGAAAAGCTGCAGCCCTGGTGAGACCAAAGTGTCCAGAGACTGTAGCCTGTGCACACCCTGTTTGCAAGAGCACTGGGCACCTCTAGGGACACAGAGAACAAAATCCTCACTGGGGCTTGACAGCTGAGAACAGAGCACAAACTTCACCACTGTTTAAGACACCCTTGCAGAGGGGGAAAAACCTTTCCCCAGCCACCTGCACAGTGCCACAGCCAAACCTCGGACCCAAGCAAGTAAAGGGAATAAAAGCCTGAGTCACCTCAAAAAGGCAGCAAAGAGGGAGAAAAGAGATGAGGACCAACTGTCACGTGAGGTAAAAGATCATAATGAGAGATGAGCACAGCTAAAGCAGCTCATTAATTCAAAATGCTCATTCAAGAGCACCCGTCTCCCAATTAAACTACTTAACAGGCTTCAAAAAAAGGAAACACGTGCTGGAGATGCTGGAGATAGAAAGTGCTGACTGGGATCTCATGATTTTAAATTCCACACGCAGGGCAGAGAGGAAAAGCACCTCAGCAGTGAGCGCCGGGGCACACACGGTGACACGGGCACCGTGGCCACGGCCCACACAGGGTCTGTGCCTTGTAAAAACCCCTGGGAGAACCATCCCTGCCTGTGTCAGCACCAAACCTCAAGTCACAAGGATGGTGACGCCAAACTGAGCGGCCTCTGGGGGAATGCAAAGCACGCACGGGTCCAGCCGCCACAGCTGCACCACCAGGGGCCAGGGGAAAAAAACACCCTCACTCCTGAAAGCAGGATTCTGCTGTGGCAGAAAATCTGGAGGTCTCTTTCCTCTGGAAGTATTGCGTTCAGGCTTGGAGACTTCAGCCTGGAGGTGGCTTTGCCAGAGATCTTGAAGAGGGAAAGAGGAGAAGGAGGAGAAGGATGAGGAAGGACTGTCCTTCCACTGCCTCTTCCAGCACAAGGACTGGGAGCAGCTGACGGAATTCAGGAGATGTTCCCTCACTTCCCCCACAGCACCTGTGAAACCCCTTGTCCAAAGATGCAGAGAATGCCAGGAGTTGATGTATCAGTTTGAGGGGATGGGAGTAGTGCCCCGAAGGTGAACATGTTGAAGGTTGCTGAAGACACAAACCACTCCAGGTTCAGGAAGTCCTTGGCCACCAGCTGCTTCTGGTGAGGGGCTGGTCTTAGGTGTGCATCCCCTGTTCTTACTCATCCCTGAACTGTCACCTCCAGCCACAGGGCAGGACACCCATTTTGGTGAGCCAGAAGCCCAAATGCTTCTGCAGTTACACAGTTGTACATTCAAAACCATTGCTCTTACATTTTAAGGCTTTGCAGCAAGACACTGAGCTAAAAAACCCCACAAAACCACCCACCCAAAGCAAGTGCTTCAGCAGTGGGCCATTCAATTCCTCTCTTTCAGGTTTTCCTTCAAATATTGTTATGTGGACATTCAGCTCCTTTCACCTGCCTCATATCTCCTTGCCCAGACTCCTCACTTCTCCTCTTGCCTTCCCTTCTTCCCTGCAGTTGAGCCAAGCTTGCTTTGCCTGGAGGACTTTGACTCTCAGAAAAGTCAGAAGGCATTAATCAAACCCTCTATTGTGCAACTATTTCCATCACTGAGTTGCATCTGGTCCCTGAGGTCTCTTAATTCTTCATTAAGAAAGTGCTCCATGTGGAAGGAGGCGAAAGAGGACTTGGACAGCACTTCACAGGCTCTGCTGTGCACGGCTCTGCACGGCTGGAAATGCATCCCTGCAGCCTGATCAACAGATGTGCAAAGGAGCCCAGCACCCAGGGGTTTGTCAAAAGGAAGAGACACAAGCAGCAGCAGGGCCACTTCTGGGTCATCTCACCAGCAGGCTGATGGAGAGGAGCCGCCCCGAGCTGCAGGTACAGAGCATCAAACCCAGAGCACAGAGGGGTCCGAGCCCTGAGCGCTGCTCTGGCGCTGAAACCACGCAGGACCAACCCAGCTCCCGTGCAGCTGCTGCAGGAAGTGGGCTGCTCTGTGAAAAGCTCAGCTACAGCTGCACTGGGCACAGTGTTCCATCCCAAAAAGGTCATGAGCTTTGTCAGAAAAATGTACTTTTCAAAGGGAAGGCAAGTGTCCAAGAGAGGACATCAGGTCACGGCCACTAACCCGTGTCAAAAGCACACCTTGAACACCCTGGCAGGAGCTGGCCCTGGGGCTTTGGGCAGCACTTCTTGGCCCCCTCCCGCCACAGCATGCGGATGGGGGTGCAGGTACTGCCACAGGTCCCAGCTGCTCTCAGAGGACTGTCCTGTACTTCGCAGATCCCCCAGGTGATTTCCTTTCCCAGCCATGCTGCTTATCTCAGCCCCTCTCCGGACAGTGGGAGTGACTCCAGGGCACATCCACCTCCTCGTGCTGCACCTTCCCAGCTCTCTGCCAAGAGCCACCTCAGGAGTGTCCGAGACTCATCCACCTCCTGCTGTTGTGAACACGTTGTCAAATCCCTAAAATACAAACCCTACCTCCCCAGAGGGGCCTGAAATGCTGCCCTTGAGCTGCTCTGAACCAAAGTGATCAAAGCTTCCTACTCCCAAGGGGTTTTTGCTATGAGGACGAGGAAGAAGAGGGGTGAGGATGGATGGAGAGGGGAAACCTCTGCAAAGCACAGAAACCTGAGCAAGCTCCTGATCACAGGCTGGGACCTTCACCAAGGATGCAACATGAACAATAGGCTGGCTTAGGGTAATCCATACTTCCACCTCCTGCATCCAGCTGCCTTCCAGATACTGGTCAGGAGATGTTTTGCCAAAGCTCATTTTTTTGTCCAATAGGTGTGAATTTTTGTCCTTTATCCTGGGTGAATGTCAGAGTTTGGCAGATCTGATCATACTCCTTTATAATAAACTCTCCAGATCTTACTCTCGGGTAATGAAGTTTGTCAGAGGGAGCTGACAAAGAGATGAAGGTGGCAAATTACACTCCTTGCAGAATCTTTCTTCTATGCTTCAACCTTCAGGGGAAGCCAGAGCATTGCCTGGAGTGCTGCAGCACAAAACCCACCCCCAGAAAAGGACAGACACATTGGGTGCCATCCCTTCTCCCGCTTCAAGGCACAAACACCTGAGCTGGGAGTTCTTGTGCAAAGCTTTTCCTTCCTTTCAGCACAAAAGAGACAAATTAAAAGCAAAGGGGATGGACAAGCAGGGGTAAAAATAATGCCAACCTTCCAATTTAGCTTTTTATTATTGCTCTGTGTTCCTCAGCTCAGTGGTTCCCAGCTGCTTCCAGCCTTTTCCCAGGGAGCTGCAGCTTTTCCGGGAAGCCTCCAAGCCCCAGCCCTCCCCACACGCCTCAGCTGCAGGTTGGTTTGAAGGGTGCCCACCTGTGAGTGAGGCCTGGGAACCACTGAACCTTCGGACACTCAAAAAACATGGACCAGAGCTGCTTTTCTGCACATTCTGATTTCAGGGAAAAGCCGCGTCCTTCCCAAGTGCTGATATCCAAGGAAGGGGAATAACTCCTTTCTGTGCTGGTGAGTGGATGTTATCAGTCTCCTCTCACTGCTGCGTGATCTTTACCATCCTCCAACGCAAATTCCAACATTTTCCTAAGCTGGTTGCAGTCCCAACTCCAGTCTGGAGCTGTCAGCCTTCCTGTTTCCATAGTTTCAAACACTTTTTAAAGCAAAGGATCCCCAAGCCAACCTCTCAAACGCATCTCCCGCCCTCCAGATGCCTCCCAGACACCTCTCATCAGCTGTTTCATCCCATCCTTGCAAAACCCCAGCAAATCTCTATAAACATGTGCCATCACCCCTTTCCTCACAAGTTCCATGCCTCCACCCACGAGGTTTCACTCTCCCATTACCAAATCCTGCTTTACATTAAAGCCTTTGCCGCCTTCTCCTCCAAACTCATTAATTTCCATTTAAAAGGCTCATTCCTGCAGATTTCCATGACAGAATCCTTCCCGTTTTCTTCTGCCATTTTCCTCCTGCCACAGGAGGACGGGGCAGCCCCGATCTCTCTGTCCAGGCTGCTGGAATTCCTCAGTCCAGCATCTCCCAGCTGCTTTCAGCCTCTTCCAGACCCCACATAACCTCGACGCCACAATTATTTTGTCAAAGGCCGAAAAAACACCAGTAGGGCCTGGATTATACCAAGGGTAATTTAAAGCACAAAGCTCAGCCTCTGAAATATCACCTTTTATCAGATTAAAACTCCTCCGTGAACAGGAAATCACGAAGGCAAAGGGCCACTTACTTCAGGGCTTAGCGATGGGAGACAAAGTAAATTAGCAAGCACAGGAGCCCTCAAAAAATAAAAATAAACCCCAGTAAGCCCATTTCTTTTTTTTAATATTTCTGTAGCCAGTACAGCCACATTTGCAGCTGGAAAGCACAGCCCAGCAGTTCATTAGCAAGTTTTTTTATTCAGGTTGCTCATCACAAGTCCAGTCCATGTGCTCCTTGCTCCCATTAGGCTGGATAAACACATCCAGGTTTGTGCAGAGCACCAGGAGCTCACCAAGGCAAACACATCTGCTGAACCTGCACAACTCTGACGTTTCTCAGAGCTGTTCTTTCTTTTAAAAAAAAGTAAATAAAGCAACCCAGAAGTGTTTTTCCTCGCTATGCCTTCAGAATAAAGCTTGGTTAACAAAAAAAAAACCCAAAGCAACAACCCACAACAACAACCAAAAAAAAGAACCCCAAAAATCCCCACAACTAAACAAAAACAACCAAAGGAAAAAAAAACCCAACCAACAACAACAAAAAACACCTTTAAAAACCTAGGCAGAACCTGTCCTATATTGCAACACAGAGCAGTGGCTGAAAAGTTTGAAAGCACAGCAGATAAGTGGAAAATGAGAAGAAACACGTGGAAAAAGAATGAAATGCCATTAAAAAAGCCCAACTAGGAAAAGTCTCAAAGAACAGGGAGCAAAAGGCAAAGGAATAAATAATGGTTTTTATTTTAGTGGGCCCATCAGTTCAAAATAAAGGGATTTTCTCATCTGCCTAGCACAGGATTGCATTTAAAAAAAAAAAAAAAAAAAGGAGCGGGATTACCAGGGACAGATGTGGAAAGATGGGGTTTGCAAAGATACCAAAGAATGAGGGTGACAAGAAGCCAAAGCAGCAGTTCACATCCTGCTTTTGGGAAGACATTAAGCTGACTCCTTACTTGACCTCCCTCCCTTTGCATCAATAGAATTTTTTTATTCTATAGGAATGGTTTGTTCGGCTTTTTTTTTTTAGGGAGTGTTTGTTTGTGTTTTTTTTTTTTTTTTTTTTTTTTTTTTTTTTCAGTCCAGCTCCCACTGCACACAGGTCACCTCAGGGAATCTGATGGAAAACACCACCACTGGCAGGTGCCATCACTCATTTCAGAGCCAACCATTTGCAGAAAAAAATACTTTCAAATTCTCCTGCCTATATCTTTTTTAAAAGAGTGCAATTTATAACTCTGCTGCAGCTCGAAAAGAAGACACAATTAATTATTAACACCCCCTCCGTGGCTGCCTGGAAAGGGACCCGAGGGAACTGAGCTGCTGCTCCCTGCTGATGCCAGTGGTTGGGAAGGCTCAGCCAGGCCCTGGAGCTGGAGGATTCTGTCTGATTAGGAATGCAAAGAGGGGGCTCAGAGGACACGGGAACCCCAGGTGTGGGGATGGAGCCCAGGGACTGTCCCCTGTGCTGGCACCCAGCACCTCCTTGGGAAGCTCTGTCACCACTTCAGTCACCGGAGTGGAAAAAATGAGCGTTTTTGCCTACAAACCACCTTTAGCTGCTGTGGGCTGGGCCAGGGGACTTTCAGTCAGCAGGACGAGAGTGTAAAAGTCAAATACAATCCCCTGCCCACAGCGCTTCTCACCTGTCTCCAGAGCAGAACCCCCTCACAGAGAGAGATCTCTGTATTCACAGACATTTCTCATCATGTTGAACCCTGTTCAGACTGCTCTCCTTCGAGCTTCCCGGCCTCCCTCTGCATCTTCCCACCCTGCTTCCATTTTCTGGATGCAAGCCAAGCTCACCCCAGCAAGAGGAACAAGCATGAACAGTTTGGGTAGCAGCAGGTGCTGAGGTGTGGAGCCCTTACCTGTGCCACTCACCTGGTGGGATCAGGCCCCCCTGGCCAACACTGCGCCCCACAGAGCACCAAAACCTTCCTTGGCCAAACAGAACCCCCGTTGTTTGGAGATGCTCAGCCAAAGGTGGGCCAGGGCTGGCCTCAGCAGCAGTGGGAAGGAAGGAGGAGTAACAAGAGCCACCTGAAGCCACCCGATCTGGGGGTGAAGCAGAGCTCCCCGGCTCCTCCCCATCCCTCTCACATTCCTGCAGGCCCAGGGCTAACCCTGGGAACAGGGAACACCACCTAGGATGGAACTGCCACTTTAAAATCTGGCAAACAACCAGAAGAACCTCAGAATTACCTACTTGATCTGTCCTGAGAGCAGACCTGATGATCTCAAAAGGCCTTTCCAACCTTAACAATCCTACCATTCTATAGGGAAAAATGCATCTCATTGTCACTGGAAAGCTACTTTAGGAAAAGAATTCTCAGGTGGGCTCATGCCTTCTTACGTACCAGATGCAACATTAACTTTTTATAAGGTGCATTTAGAAATAAGTTCTTTTGGAGACTAAAAAGAGAATCCCAGAATGGTTTGGATGGGAAGGGACTTCAAAGCCCATCCAGTGCCAGAGGCAGGGACACCTTCCACTGTCCCAGGCTGCTCCAAGCCCCAATGTCCAACCTGGCCTTGGGCACTGCCAGGGATCCAGGGGCAGCCACAGCTGCTCTGGGCACCCTGTGCCAGGGCCTGCCCACCCTCACTGGGAACAATTCCTGCCCAAAATCCCATCCAGCCCTGCCCTCTGGCAGTGGGGAGCCATCCCCCTTTCCCTGTCACTCCAAGCCCTCATCACTAGTCTGTCTCCATCTTTCTTGCAGCTCCTCAGGAGCTGGGACAGGCACCTGCCCGTGTGGTTTGATGCCTCAGGAGGTGCCCCTGCCCCTCACCAGGACAACAGAGCGAGGGTTTGAGATCCCTGCACACGTCTGGACCTCCACTGCTGCAGCGGCCAAACCTCTGGAGCACACCAGGCTTTGGAGCTGCACCTCCCTTCCAAGCCCTGGCTGCACAGGGAGCACCCTTGGCTCCAAGCACCACACTCCAAATTCCACAGCTTTACAAGCACAACGTCTCAGCTGCTCGCCAAGCTCAGAACACTGCAATGAAACACCCACACAGTGACAAGAATGAGACTTTAATCAGTTTTAAGTGGAGTTTTAACACTAAGAGATAAAGGGTTGTTAAACACAATAACAAATGGACATCTGATTTGTATGAGGCATTATCCTGTACATGTCATACTTGGTTTTTGTGTATTCTCAGTTACACACAGAGCCACTGTTGCACAGCACAATAGTATTTGAAGAGGCTGAATCAGAGTAAGGCTGCTTAACAGACTGATTTTTTTTTTTTCTTTTAGTATCTATATATATATATGCTATATGAAAACAGACTGGAAATTTGAACTGGCAGAGAAAGGCAGCTCTGCCAAAATGCTGCAGTTGGAGCCCCTTTTAGTGCACAGTCCCACCCCATCCATCTGCATGCACGACACTTTCCAACAGTATTGAGAAGGTAAACGAGGCACTTCGTGGCAACCACAGGCATCGTTAACATATTGCACACATTTGCTAGGACTAAACATGGAACTTGCACACCAGCATCCTCTTTTTGGATTATTTGAAGGGTTTATTTTTTTTAAATCTGGAAAGCTGATTTTGATGCTGCATGTAAACTCCACTTCAGTTTACAATGTGTGCCCCGGGGAGGAATCTGATTTGCACAGCTGCCCCGGAGGAGCTGGGGCAAAGATTTTGGCTGGGGCTGCCCAAGCCCAGGGGATGCTTCAGGGCCTTACAGTTAAGCTTTTACCAAAGTGATGCCTTCAAGTAGTTTCAGACATGAAAGCTCTTGCACATCCCAACAGGCTGAAGCCTACAGTCTGGAAACTCAAGGAAAGATTACCTACAGAATGCAGCTCAAGCTAAGTATGAATACTGTCATAAATAAAGTTGTAATAAGGACTCAAAAACCTTTCAGTCATAGCAATTCTTGTCAACTTCTATGGGGGTGGTAACTGAAATAAAGTATAGGAGAGTATGTATAATATATATTTATATA
>WBMY01005598.1:297-47910 GCA_013397315.1 Donacobius atricapilla
ATGTGATCATGTGCAGAGAACAATGGACAGGTCACAGTGGCTCGCTGCTGAAACTGGCTTATCCTGTGCCTGTTCCCTCCATGGTGGGCTGCCCGTGCTTGTTGCCCAAGTGGCTCATTACCAGCCTCCCCACCTTTTGGCCAACTGCCTGTCGCTTTGAAAAGGACTATAAAAGGGATCCCTTGAGTAACCCCGTTTTGATATCTGCCCACAGAAGAGGAGGGATCTATTGGTGGGCAACCACGAGGATTCTCTCTCCGTTGGTGGCTATTCCTCCCTGCTCTCTCTCTCTCTCTCTCTCTCTATCCTTTATCTCCTTTCTTCTCTCTCTATCATATTTGCTGTGGCACTCAATAAAGGTGCATTTGTTGTTGAGTAAACTGTTGATTGTCCCCTGCTGTGTCTTTTGTGCTCGGAGATCACTAAACAAACCATCAAGGCCCCCACTTGTATTAGCGGATCGTGACAATGGTGCAAGCAAAACCTACTGGTAGTTGTTAGACAGTTTTCAAGTAAGATCATCAGGGAGGAAAATAACCCTGTAAATTGAGGGATAATTTTGAGAACGAAATCCACCACAAAGACACTTGAATCAGCTGGCCAAGATGCACAATAAGTAATTACTCTTCCAAGGCTTTACATTTACCATAAGCCAAGTAATACAGCTGGACAGAAGCACAGAAACACAGCTGGTAGCACTGGGAACAAATGTAGCAGGATGCTCTGCCCTGGAATGTGGTCAAGCAACTCAGACAATGTTGTATTTCCCCTTGGAGTGTGTGGAGCTTCTATCCTTGGGTAGGGAATACCCCACAAGTATACTACTCGATGCTAAGAAAAAGAGATTTGCCCATCAGCACTGCCATGGTGAGTGTCCTGGTTTAGGGCAAATTTTGTGAGGAAACCTCCGAATGGTGCTCCTCTGGAATTAACAAACCCAAACTGCCCCTCCCCCACAACTGGTCCGGAAAGAGACTTCCTTGGAGAAAATTGGAAAAAGCTATTTATTTAACAAAAGAAAAAAGGAAAAAAAAAAAGAAAAAAAATGCCCACAAGCACACAGGATGAATAATATGAAACAATAAAACCTTTCGTTGAAGTGAGATGGCAAATTGAGAANTGTACATATGCAAGGTAGTAATAGTGTCTGATTCTAAACCTTTCAAGTTTCATTGGCAAAATCTGGGGCTGAGATTAGATCCAGCTGCCCCCAGGCTCCTCTCTGAGAAGAATTTAGAAAACAAGGGGGTTCACCCTGTACCTCATGGCTCAATGGCTGGGCTTCTCTAATAAACTTTGTCTGAAGCTCCCACTCGACCCACGACGAGAAGTCAACTTATTGTAGCCTTTATAAAGGAGATGACAAGCTTCTACCTCCAGTAGGAGAGGAGGCAAGGACTTGGGAACATAAGTATATCATGTTTGCTACAGAAGGCTGGAGATGTTGGGGTGGGAACGCTGTTATAAATAGACTAGACAGGAGAGCAGGTGATGCCAGAAAGAATGTTGCTAGCAGTTTTCTTTACATACTAGGAATTTTAGGTAATTTGATAATTGAACTGAATATAGTTGACTCCTTTACATCCACACTGAAGGGTCAAGCCCAGTGCCTTGCACTGGTGGTTAGCTGCTCCATACAAAAAATTAAATGTATAGTGTATGTACAGATCATTATAGAACCTTTTCTGCACCATACCATCTTGATTCATATTGGTAGAATTCCACTGCCTAGATTTACTTCTATAAACTTTTATCCATTAGATGAACAGACATGTCGTTGTTGTTGTTACAATACTTAATCTGTAGAAATCAGAATCATCATTTGTTAGCTCAGTCCTGGGTTCCAGTCATCACAATAGTCAGGCAGAACTGTACTTTACCTGATACACAGAACACAGAAAGGATACAAGGACACACAAAAAAAGAGCAGATACTAGCAATCATTTTGGAAAAAAAAGGCGGAAAAAAGCAGTCCCCGGATTTTAGTGGCTCATATTATTACAATATTACATAAGATAAGAGGGAATCTTCTAACCTTTTCAGACATCTCCAATTTTTGCTATCAGATACCTATCTATAAGGTGAATTTTAACTAAATATCAAGAAATAGGTATAGAAACAACCCAGTGGGGTTCTTTTACTGAGATAGTATTCAATGCTTCCATGTCAAATATTAATTGCTTTTGTTTCTATTTGGTACAAAAAATGTTTATGACATGGCTTGGTATGAACACTCCTATTCCAATGTAATGTCCTTTATGTGTAATAAACATTTATATTTGAGGAGCAACATTTATATTTGAGGAGCAACATTTATTACTGAGAAATATAAAACAGCACATACAAGTTGCTTCATTAATGTGCTCTGAGCGCCTGCTGAAATCAGAAACTTCACTAGCTAGAGCACAAATCTGATGTGGTTTTCCTGTTTGTTTTTAATATAAGTACTTCAGCTTCCTACCTCACTATCCATTTTAGTCAAATTTTCTTTCATATTTAAGCAATCTATGGATATAGTTTATGTTTTAATCAAATATAAATTATTAGCATCAAAAATACAATTAAAAATTTCTTGATGTCAAGACCAAAGTGACTGCCATCTTGATGTCAAGACCAAAGTGACTGAAGTAAGAAAAATTAACTGCAAAACAGCATCAAGAAAATGGCAACTTTTGTCAACATTTCCCTGCAGCCAAATCTGCTGGAGCACCACTGAAATCAGAGTCTGGGGCCCCCTCACACCCCAGCTCTGATCACGGTCCCTGGGTGATGCCACTCTGGTGTGCAGCGCACAGCCATACTCACTTGGGGAAAGTGGAACCCAAGTAATAAATAAATAGTGTCAATGCCAGGAGGAGCTCCAAAGAAACAGCATCCCCATGCTCAGCTGCCAGCTGCACAAGGCTCATGTGCCATGTGCTTGAGCCTCTGTGGCAAGAGGTCTTTCCCTTCCAGCAGATGGTCGTTGCTCGGGTCAAACCTTGTCATGGTGCTTGTGCTGAAAAGTCCCTTCAAATTTACAGGAAATTAACAAAAACAGACATAAACATAAGAGAATTAAATGACTGAGTTTAACTTCCTGGGTTTAGATTGCACTTGCCCTCCTGGCACAGATTTCACTGTTTCCTCTCTGGGAACAAAGGCTGCATTTTGCAGGATCCTTTCTTTTCCAATCTGCCTCAACCCTTTGCAAAGCATGCCCCCCAGAAATATGAAGGTTTCTCCAATTTTACCCCAACCTACTCATGATCACACTTTCCTTGGTCCTACAAAAATCTGACCAAAATTCTGTAGCAGGAACAAACCTGAATTTCAATCATTCCTAACTTTTAGAGATTACATTACATCAGTGAATCCGCACTCAAACATTAATGATAGTGCTAATTTCTCAATAGTTACTAAAATCATGAAAAGGCTGGAAATACCTTCCAGCAAGATCCCATCAGTAATACCAACTGATTATTGCTATAACCAATGCTTGTACTGTCTCTTGGATTTATTGATATATATTTCCTCCATTCAGATTTAGATTAATACTTCTACACAACGATTTCATGGAACAGTTTAAATTGTGTGAATGACAGATGCTGTTACATTTATAAGAGCTCCAGCCATGGTTGGGGTAAGGATAATTACCAGCCAGCATCTTTAAAAAGGAGTTTGAGCAATTCATCCAATGTCTGAAATTGGTTACACACAAATACAACTTTATCCCAGGCCACTGATAGTTTGACCCTACTTAATAACAATTTTAAACTCTTACACATAGCTGGGATAAGAAAACATAATTTTGCAAGAACATGATGATCTACCCAGCTTATGTTCTGAAGGGTGTTTGGTAAACACAGCCTCCTACTTTAGATATTTTTTTTTCTCCTCCTACAGAGTGGACTGAAAGGGAAATTCCAAAAGTTGCACAAGAAAGTTGTCATTGCTTTGCCATAATGTAGCAGTGGGACCCCCAAAAAATGCAATCCCATTTCAAATATTTTGTTGTTTGGATTTTTTTATATGGAAGGCTGTAGTTGGGATATTCCATACATTTGGGTTATTGTTGGAGACAATCTGCTAGCCACGATTTCACCTGGTGCAAACTTGCATCACTCTCCTAGGACTGATTCGGTTTCTCTGGTTTGTAGTGTCTGGAAATCTGGGGGAGTTTCTCCATTATTCCATCCTGATTGTCCAAAGTGTTCTGCAGGGCTGCTCCCTGTGGGGACTTCAGTGGGTTTGTGACCCCTGGTGACACACAGCTGGCTGAGTGTGCAGCTAGCCCCTGGGGCTCTCCCCCGCCCTCCAGGTTCAGCTTGGCTTAGAAGCACTGCTTGGATGGGGTCCAGCTCAGAGGTTTTCTTTGCACTTTGCTTTAAAGCAGCTCAGTTTCTGCTATTATTTATGCTGCAGTATCTTCCCTCATATACCTCAGGCTACTGGCATGAAGAAGCATCACTTAAAAAGTAATTTAGCAAATAAGTATACTTTCCCTAGGGTGCAAATAAGAGGAAAACTTGTAGTAAATAGCTAATGTAAGCAAAAGGTGCCTTGGGGGAACCCTAAGAATCACTTCTTTGAAACCAGCAATAACTTCTGGTGCTATTGGTCCTGAGGCAGCAGCAGTCAACATTGTTTAAAAAAGCTCCCTTATGGTGTTCTCATTAATTAACTGCACTGTTTGTTGATTCTAGATTGATTCAGTTTGTTCTCAGGAGAGCATTTTTGGAAACTCAGTAATGCCTTGATGCAGAATTTCATCTTCAGGCCCTAAATTCCCAGGATGATGCTTCACTGGGACATGTAGGAGACGAAGCAAAAAGGAGAATTTGTTAGACAGAAAATGATAATAAAAATATTTTAAATTCAGATGTAATTTTTGAAGATTTTCCCTATGGAGCTAAAAAAATTACCTGCAGCGAAGTTTGACTGACAGGCAGGCTTTATCAAACAGAGAATAAGACAAATGGTATGCAAAATAGAGAAGAAAGTATTTGCTCCTAATTACTTGAGAAAGCATTTTAATTAAGTTGTTTTCCAATTAGTGCTTCATTTTTAACATTCCATAAATATTTAAACACATTTCATAAACTTTTCTTCCCAAGGAAACACTTGCAAATATTGTTAAAGACATTCTTAGGGCTCTCTTAATGCAGTACATTTTACAATTTAAGTTTTATGTGCACTTCTTCTGAATAAATAAACAAGCAGAAAAATACGTCATTTCTTATCAGAAATGGCATATCTATATGTCTATATCAAGAAGATATTTAAAATATCTTTAAGTGAGGACTCTCTTCTCTAATATGAGTGAGAAACTGGGAAACACTGAACTTGAAACAGATCAGTGAAATGCGAACGCAGATAAATGCAGATACATCTCCTTTTCCATACTCCTTCAAACTGATCACTCAGAGCTATTTATAGCCAGTCCTGCTGCTTAAAAGTATTTCTGTTGAAGAAAAATTAATTAAGAAAAAGTAATAAGCAAATGGCAAGGAGAGAAAATGGAATGATCTCAGTAGTGCTGAGGCTTGATTCAGCCTTCATCTTAACACACACACAGCTCTACCTTTCACCCACAGGGACTTGCTCAAGCTTCAAGCTTGAGCCCTGTCTCCCTGGCCTCGTTAGAACAGAAACCTGCTCCTACACTCATGTGCACTGGGAGTGGAAATAAAAGTGTCAGGGCTCTTTTTTTCTGCATACCGAAAACAAATGCCTCTTTCTCCTCATATTTTAAAGGTTTCCTGTTTTCATGGAGCAGCTGACTCTATTTAAAACTTCACACAGGTACTTTATCTGTTTATTTATTCATTCATTTGTTCTCCCCAGAACTTTCCTTACTCATCCAAGGTTTGTTTGCTCAAATGACCAGAACTTCCCTTATCTAAGAGTTTAACTTTGAAGCCCAGATCCTGCCACACCCCCTTAGCTGTCGTTAGTCATTTGTGCCTGGATCCAGGCTCTGCCTGGTCTAAAACACCAGAGGTCTGGATTGAAGGGGGCATAGGTAGTGGGACAGAATGAGATTGAGGGGGAGGAGAATGATGCAGCTGGGAAGTCAATCTTCAGGTGGATTCATCTCAAGGGTTTTCCCAGCTCTCCAGCACTCACTGGGTCAGTTCTTGCAGAAAGTGAGTCCCTGCTGGCTCCCTACCATCCAGAGCTGCTGCTCAATCTGTTTGCTCAACTCATAAAACAGCAGTAAACTCTGACCCCAGAGCAGGAGACGGCCAGGTATGGAAGCAGGCACTGCAGTGTCACCTCTGCGTCACTGTGTGCAAACAAGGATCTGCAGCTCCTCAGCCGTGACTGTGTAATGGACAGTACAGACTTTCAGCTGTTCCTTCAACAGTGCTTAACTTACAGTTTTCTTCCTAAAGACTTGACAATTTATAGCAATAATCAAATTGGAGCACAGTGGAGCTGGCTGGTTCCCCAGCACTCAGGTTCATCTCAGTCTGCACATCAGTACCTTGGGATGAAAGCCTGGAAATGATGTTTGCTTGAATGTCTCAGCCAAATTTATAACTAGTCCTCTCACCTTGCAATTTTGTCTCCTCCAGTTCCTTACTCACACTTGGGTCAATTTATACCTGCAATGAAGCAGCCCTCAGCTGTCCATGTCAGTAGCCAAGTTGCAACATCAGAATGAAGATAAGTTTGCAAAACAGAATAATAAGTTATTAAATAGTTCAGATGGTAAGTTTTGCAACCAATACTCTCAGTGTCATAAGAGAGTCAAGCAAATATTTCCAACTAAAATTGTTTATTCAGAAAATGCCTTTAAAAAGAAACGAAAATTGCTGCTCATTCAAACCATTCATATTACAATAAAAAGAAGATCTCAAAGGAAATTTCCCTAGCAGGGGGCCTTCTTTGTAACTTAGTCACCACATAAAATCCAGGAAACACCTTACATTAAATATTTTTTCTGTTTTCTCTACTGATTTTCAGAAACAAGACAAAGAAAGAGGTGACAAGCCCCTGAGAAAGAAAGGAAAAAAATCAAACAAAGTTGTACAAAGCTAAAAACAGGAGAGGAGACCTTTTAACAGGTAAATGGGATAAAGGACAAAGAGTGTTTGAATGAAGGTTAGCACAAGGGAGCCCTGAGGCTGACTTAGGCTCCTGCGTCTGACATTCTATGAATATTAAGCAATAGCTTATCTTTTTCTCTGTCTTGCAACACAGAGCTCCTCTCAGAGCCCTTGCCAGTGGAGATGCTAAGGCTCTTGATCACACTTAGAGTCCAGAGAAGGCACATACCGAAAGAAGCAGCGCTCGCTTTTTTTGCCCAATGACTCCTAGTGGGGTGTTACTCCCACAGAAATCAGCAGATTTTGTCCAAATTGTCCTCACAGAGAGACACAGATAGTCATCACAAAGCCCTGTGGCCAGGCTGAACAGAACACCTCACTTCAGAGTAGCAGTAGTTAGTTCCCTAACAGTAACAGTAACACTAGTTAGTTCCCTAACCAGGGAACATTTTAGCTTTGCTCTTTAGAGCTCTTTTGAGACCAAGAGCTACAGGACTTCACCTACACTTTCTGGTATTTCACTGCTGAACTTAGCCAGAAAATTATGTTCACATCTACCTACCCACAGAGAAAACACACTGGCCAAAGGGCAGAACCCCACAATACCTGATAACCTCAATATTTCACTGGGCATGGGATTCCTGCTTCTCCCAGGCCTGTGGGAGGAACTTGGTAAGGCTGGGGAGATGGGGAAGAAGCAGCTGTTCTTGATCTCAAAAATATGCCTCGCCTTTGAAGACAATTAGAAATAGTAGAAATACTTAATAATACAGCATTCACAATTTTTCTTTTACCAGCGTCATGCAGAGCAGCCAGCTGCTGCCAGGTGTACTAAAGAGCAGGGACTGCCTGACCTTGGTGTGTTTGGGGCAATCCAACATTTGCTGAATTGAACCACAGCTCCAAGCAATGAACAATCTCAAGTGAGAGGGATGCATGGGGGCATCCATATTTGTGTATTAAGCACAGATTTACCACGAGGAAGAGAAACAGGTTTTAGCGTCAGGCAGTGCCTGTCTTTTCCTGCAAGAGCTGTATGAAAGAGACAAGTCCTTTGCTTAGGGACTTGTTTTTCTGAGTCTGGATTTTTCTCATGGCAATAAGCCAAGACTTCAGGTTTGGAGGACTGGTTTTGTGTGGTCCTTTGAGCAGAATGAAGAAAAGTCTCACACCACAAGTTTGCAAGGTTTTGATAAGATACATAGGAAGAACATTTCCTTTCTGGTACACACTGTGCTCATCAATGTTGGTTTTTTTAAACTTTGTTCTACTATTTGCTGAAATACAACAGAATTCAAGGGTTTTAAGGAAAGAATATTGCTGTGTGTCCTTGTTAGCAAAACTAACCCAATAATCATAACCATGGAATATTCTGAGTTGATGGCTAAAGCACAGCATGGGAGCAAACCAGAGGTCTTTGGCCCCTCTCACACATTTGTTACCTTTGCCTGCATTAAGGAAGACAACTATGAGAATCTGGAGTAACTCCAAACATTTGCCAGCTGGTTTTGAATGTTCTCAGCTGTGTGTGCTGTTGGATAATCTAAGACTTATTTTGTGCTGTTTGTTGCTGCCAGATAGTGTTACTGTTTAATGACAGTGTTAGAGGAGGCAAAAGTAGGTCCAGCTTCTGAGCTAGAAATAATCCAACATAGCTCTGGCTAAAAGTTAATGCAGTCTGAAAAGAGAGAAAAAAAAAATCCTCCAGTGTATTCATTTGGCTGATCCTCCTAATACTTGTGGGAAAATAAACAGTTTTCAAACCTTAAGTTTTGGTTTTCTTCCCTGCCATTATTGAGGCCAGTACTTTTCTCTGATGGGAAACAATTCAAGTAGAGACTGAAATCCCTTGCAAAATTTCTGTCAGATCAGTCTGCTCACCAGGAGAATTTTCTTGGATACTTCAAAATCTCACAGACCCACAGAATAGTTGAGGTTGGAAGGAACTCCTGGAGGTCATCTGGTTAAATATACCTCCCTTAACCTTACAAAAATTTTAATGTTTTTCCATCCAGGTTTATGGAATTTTCCGATGTACTCCTAGATCCAAATAGAAACTTCATAGACAGTCAAGTACTCCTGCCTTCTGAACACATACCCAGTTCAATGACCCACTATTATTCTCTCTTAAAAATAAGATGCTCCATCTTGACCCTTTAAGTCAATGTCAGCTTCTTCCCAGTGCAAGGCCTAATTAAAGACACAAGCGATCTGATGAAAATTTTGCCAAGCTCTGTGAAAAATGCATCAGGATTTGCTTAGAAAAGGCATTGTTTTTATTCAGTGAATCAATTCAAAACAGATTAAACTCTCAGTTAAAAGTACTATGGATCTGTTAAAAAACATATACTTTGGTATTTTATCTATTTTTATTTTTAAAAAATCTCCTGCTGAGTTTTTTTTGTTTAATCTCTCCTTCAAATTCTCCTCACATTTTCAGCTATCGTTTTTCTTTTTCTTGTAGAAATATTCCACTTTCTTATTTTAAATATGGAAAGTAACCAATAATTTGGGTATTATTAACCTGTTCACACCTCCTAAGTTGACTGATCTGTGGGAAATTTATGCCAACAAAATCTGTAGTTAACTCCAAATAATTAACTCACATTTCTAGAAGTGTCTCATAAATGAGCTATGATTTTGCTCTCAGAGTCCAGAATTAAAAGTGTGATGAGAATTCTGTCCTTGCAGACCCAGGCTTCTAAACCTAAAACTTGTGGACATTTCTGGACAGCTAGATTCTATTGGTAAATAAAAAATATGTCACTCACTTCTTCCCAGAAAAGAAATATTTCATCCCAAATCTCAGCTGTTTTGGGAATGCTGGAATGTTTCTTTTTGTTCCTTGAAAACAAATAAACAAACAAATGTTAAGTGCATACGCATTTCAAAAGCCTTATTGATTACAAATATGTGATAAACTAAAAAAAAGTCCCAACATGTGGTGCTGAAAATATCAGTGGCTTTTGAATCTATAGAATACTGAACAGAATTGAGATCCTGTGCTGGATTCAGACTGTGCCTGCTATTTGTTGAAGGGACGTAGGTGGATCCCCAGAGCCAGCCTGGACCCAGCAAGCCTTTGCCCAGCCTGTGACACTCAGACAGTTTTCCCAGAGTGAGCTGGCTGGTGAGATCTCTCCGTCTGGGTGAGATTCAGGGGGTTTCATCTTCTCTGCCTTGCCATCCTACAGCCTCTTTCAGCACACACCCCAAACCCCAAAGGCTATCTGTGTACGGAGACTGGACAAAATACACAGGGTGCTTCAAAGCACCTCTCCTGCACACAGGAGCAGGCCCCTGCTGTGGAAATACACCCACACATCAGTTCACAGGCAGCCTAAGCAGGCTTTCCATGGGGCAGATTAATCCTCATGGCCATATGATTGAGATTACATGGAGGGGAGGGCCATAAAGGTGATTAGGGGTCTGCAGCATCTCCCTTGTGAGGAAAGATGGAGGGACAAGGACTGGTTTATCTAGAGAAGAAAAGACTGAGAGAAGATCTCGTCACTGCATATAAATATTTCAAAGGCAGTTGTTAAGAGGATGGTACCAGATTCTTTTCAGTGGTGCCCAGCAACAGGACAAGGAACAAGGCAATAAACAAAATCATGGGAAGCTCCATTTCAGTAGGAAGAACTTCTTTACACTGAGGGTGGCAGAGCACTGGAGCAGGCTGCCCAGGGAGGTTGTGGTGATGTGGTCATGTCTCTCAAGAGACAGTCAAATCCCACTTGGAGGAATTCCTGTGTCACCTGCTCTAGGTGACCTTGCCTGAGTAGGGGGCGTGGATGAGATGATCTCCAGACGTCCCTTCCAACCCTAAAAATTCTGTGAGATCATTTTCAAAAGGTCTAGAAGTGTTCTTACAACTGGTATTTCACTCTTACATGTAGGACACTGAACACCCAAGTAAGCATGATGGAGGAGCACAGTGTTCTGCAAGAGGGGGATTGTCGCCCTGATTTTTCAGCCTTTTCTTTATCTCTCACAGTTTCATAGTTCTTAGGCTGTTTCTCACGCACGGGTGTTATAAATAGAAGCAGCGTTTTCCTTAAATCTAGGTAGTTTGCATTCTTTGTCTTAGAGATATGGACAGCTGATGGACAGTTGTCTCGACCAACGGGATGGGGAGAGGTGTCAACCTTCTCCCCCAATCCCTGGCCTTTGTAGAAATACTATATAACGTGGAGTCAGACCTATTAATAAACAGTTCATGCCTTCTCACCGAAGTAAGTGTGTGTGTGTGTGTGTGTGTGTTGTTTGTGTGTCAAACAGCGACAGGGGATTGTCTCAGGGGGACTTGAAATTGTAGTTGTGTGCTGTCCTCATCAGCCTGACACAGGCTTAAGAAATGAATAGTAGTCCTGTTCAAATAGAACAGGAAAATGCTTCAGTACTGAAAATGTTCAGATCACTACTAGGCACCATGAGAGCTCCTGTGTGCATCTGGTGCTCTGGAGATGTGCAGCTGGTGCAGGGGGTAGGACGAGCAGCAAGCAGCTGCTCTCCGAGGTACATTCCCGTCTGGACTGAGCATATCTCTAGTCAGAAATACGTCAGGGAGTTGTGCTGGCTGAACCAGAAGTCCCACCCTGCCGAAACAGCCAGTAGGGACTGCCTGGCAGTGTTGCCAGGGGAGTCACACTGCACACGGGTGAAGAAGACAAGGAGCAGCACTGGTGGCCTCTGTGTGAGTGCAGCCCTGTGTTTCAAACTGTTTCAGTGTGTCACCACCTAGACTCTGAGGGGCAGAAAGGGGCCAGCCTGTCTCCTCTCTAGGCTGTCCCCATTGCCCTTCTGCTGGTCCCTGGCACAAGGAGCTTTGTGAATGGCAGCTCAGCCTATTCAGCACAGCCCTTTCATTTGAAATGGTGTTCTCACCTGCTTAGAAAAAACCCAAGCATGCACAGAGAGACTGGAGTCCACACCAAAAATCCTGACCAAGAGAGGTGTGGGAAACAGAAAAAGCAGAAAACTCTCATAGAGGTGCAGATGTAGGCCTAAAGTTAAAAGGATACAAGAATAAGGACACAGAACAATAAGTCTGTGTTTTTGTGCTGTGTAGAGTTAGGCCTTAGCAAGTAGAAAACTGTGTTAAGCAAGATAATAGAAAAGTTTAATAATGATGCTCTGTTCTTTGTTTATAGAAGAGTATAAAAAGTTTCTGAGTAATAAGAAATCTGGAACAAGCACATATTGTTAGATATAAGGTATAGGTGCAGTTTTAATGATTGGTTTATGCAGATGCCTGTTAGCTCTTAACAATTTGCTATTGGTTAGAAAACCTTTAAAAGGCCTTGTAACACAGAGAATTCTAGCTGCTGTTGGCAAGACATGAGCTGTGGCCATCTTTCAGTTGTCTCACCTTGTACTGATGTTGCAATAAAAGCTTGAGGAACATCTCCCAGCAGTCCTGTCCCATTATTTGGAAATATTAAGATCAAGCAGAGGGGGAATTTAGGGATCCGTCAAATGAGAGAAGTGTGATAGTCCTGAGCCTCACACTAGCCATCCTCTACTCTGCCCCAGAAGCAGGGGAGAAGGGAAGTGCCACTTTCTCCAGCTCCTGTCATTTAATCAACCTGTGCCCAGTGTGACTGTTTGAAAGGAGACCTTTTTATCTCTTCTTTTAAAGGAGATCCTTGCTTTCATTAGAAACTGTAACCTGATGCTTAGGATTATTTCCATCGGTGGGGTTCCCTTAGTTGTCTGGGCTTAAAATGTTGCACCCTGACTTCTCTCAGCTCCTTGCTTTGAGCTGTGTCCCTTTTAAGCCCCTGTCCAAGACTTCTGACTCATCCCACCTACTGCATTTGGAGTCCAGTGTCTTTCCTGCCTGAAGGTCTCTGTCATTTTTAGATGACATAATAGACTTGACCTGCAGGCCAAAAAATATAAACCACAAATGGGCAGTTTATCCTTCACCTTAAACAGAAACTTCCTTTGTCTACTGAAGGAAGCTGGATCTCCTATGGAATAAAGGCACCCTTTGGAAATTGTAGTTTCTAGTTTAGATGTGCTTAGATTAGAGTAACAAAAGGACCTTTCTAAGGCTGTCCTGACTCATTAGCAAAAAAGAACCCTTCTGCAAAGGGAAAATGAAAATCCATGCTGTTGCATGTAGTTTTCAGTCAGTAACTCGCAGAATTGCAATGAGGCTCCCATGCCCCAGCTCTCATTAGAAACAGCCTGCAGTGGTCCCACACATAACATGGATTTACTTTCCACCCTTCTCTTGCTAAACTCTAGTAGATATGACTATTTAGTGTTGTCCCTTTCACAAAGATACAAAAAACGGAGAAGATGCAGTCCATAGTTTCCTTGGCCTGCAGCATGTCCCACGGATCCTCCTTGTTTTTAAATTACTTCACCTGTATCCATTGATACATGGGCAAACATATGTCAAGATAAATCTTTCACCTCACCCTGCACTGACATATTACAAAGGTAACAGCTGCCACTAGATTTCGAATAACCTTTTTAGAAGACATTTTACAAACCTATCCCCAATCCAAATCTTCTGCTGCCGAGTGTAATTTGTTCCACATCCAGACAGCAAAAACTTACATGTTCTGTTGAAATGTGTCTCACATAAATTAAAAATTAAAAAATTTCAAGTTGATTTTAAGAACTAGGTGTAAGGAAAAAAATGTGGAAGCATCTGTAAGTGCAAAGGGGTCCCCCATCTGCATCACTGTCCTTTAAAACCTATCCCCTGAGTCTCTTAGGTGCAGCTAGAAAGAAAATATCTTATGCCATATCTAGATTACTGTCTGGATTTTGCTAGTGAATACAGTTTTCATTTAAGCTTACTTGAGAAGACAGGCATACATCCATTTTTATGTATGTCATCCAATTCTGCAGGGATAAAGATCAAAATCCTTAATATCCTTCTTCTAGCCTTCTTTAAACAGAGATTTACACACAGATTTATTTCAATTCCAGTTGATAATGACTTGTAAGAGTCTTGATGTCTTTGGAAAAATCAGCCTTGGCAGTTCTCCATTGACCCCCATAGTCAAGAGCACCACATCAGTTTGAAATGGCTTATTTCTGTTCCTGAAAAGAAAATCCAATCTACTCATATATTAGGTCAATTATTTAAATTAAATATTATCATAAGTTTTCCTTTTAAGCGTGCTTGGCATGATTTGGGTTTGTTATTTTCACAAGATATCAGCTAAATATTTATTGCATTGTTATTTGTATTTAACATAATCTGCCATCAGCCCCGAGGGTTAATGGATTTACGTTTTGCATTAGGGGAAACTGGCATGTGGGCTTCAGCTACAGTAAGTGGTACTATGCTCGTGAAATACCAAAAACTTTTGTGCAGCCTAAGTTATTTAAAGGAGAAAAAAAAAATCAATTCAGCATAGAAAATAAAAAGAGTAAGCATGCAAATTAACTCCTGATACATATTTTGTTCTGGGCTGTATTACTCCCTTTAAGATTGCCCCTTTTAATAGCTTTCGAAAGAATTTCTTGCATAATGGCATTTTAGTCATCATGTTAATGTCAACAAACAAGGCAGATTAATGCTTATAATCCTGAGCTGTCTCACACTCTGCTTATTAGAACTGTAGGCAGATCTTCATTAGGATGAATGACATCTGAATCTATAAACTCATCACAACAGAGGCACCTTCTTGCTGTGGTGTCACCCTGCAGATGACAATGTCGGCCATTATGAATGACACTCCACAATTCGTTACTTCCTGCCTCAAATTGCAGTTAATCTTTCATCCAAACTGTACACATGTGCAGCTTTAAGTGGGCTATCACAGCAAGTACCCAGTAATGCTGCAAGCACATGGAGAATGACAGAAGGTAAATTGCTTGTCAGGAGGTCTGTATTTCAATTCACAGCATATTCCAAACACGTTGTGGTGAAAGCTCTCCACAACAGCTGCTTTCATTGCTAACTATTTTTGATGTAAATGTCAATAAAGCTCCAGGCCCTTTCATATTTTTGGCCAAGTCTGTCCATCTTCCACTATGCAGGCTGGCAGGTTGAGCTCCATTTATCTACTCTTAGGAACATGTCCTATAATAATGATTGTCTCTGGAGACCGTTTAGAGTGATTGAAAGCAGTGATTGGGACAATAGGCTGCTGAATTTCATTGCTGCATTGGGTGTACAGGTGACTGCTTTTATATCCTCTGGAGGAGAGTTGGAAATAAAAACACACTTATATCTGATCAACAGACAGGCATTTACCAATTGCAAATCTATACCTTCAGTTTACCCTTCTCATCAGAACAACTTAACCACAACCTGTTACAGGACTCTCATACTTCTCCAGTGGTCAGAGGGTTTTTGAAAGGAAGATGGGGAAGATATGTGTTGCCTCACTAGAGGTGAGAAGTAGGGAAAGAATACGTCACAGGCTGTATAGCTCTACCAGTTTCAGCGCCAGCTGCTGCTTTTAGTAGCTGCAATTAAGACCTTCATTTTGCTTTAATGAAAATCCCTGGGTGTTAGAGAAAGAAGGAATTTCATTTTTAATCAAAGAGGCCATGAATATTATACATTGCCCATGAATTTTAACACACTCTAACAGTGTCCTTTTTTTTTGTTTTGCATTTAAGCAAAAGTTCTGTAAAGTCATTAGGCTTACTGTGGATATTTTTTCTTCTATGAAGTTGATAATTAACATACCACTGGGTTTTCCAAAGGAGATGGGAAGACGATCAGGTAGAATTCTGAAAATGGTATGGCAAACAGTCTAAAATATGCACTCTGCACCAGCATCTGGCCCTTTGGCAGACCCCAAAGACTGTTGTGCTGGCACCTTTGAAATTCCCTGTGAGTCCATGTAGTTGCCCATGGTTACACAGCAGCTGGGATCTGGCTTCCTCATCTTCTCTGCTACCACATTCCCCCCACCTCCATTTACCTTTGCTTCTGTAAATCACATCCACTTCTGTCCGTTTGTGGTGCCCACTGCAATGTTGCATCGATTTCACACTCTAATTTGGAGACCAGGGGATAAGTAAGAGTTTACCCTTGGCCATTTCATTTTGTCTAAACCTGCACTGGTGTAGCTTTGTTCACATTTTATGCTGATTTTTGTTTACTAGAAACTTTACAATACTCAGCAGCTTTCTGTGGCTCTGGGCAATGCTGACACAAGTTGTGAGAATAATATGATTAAAAGCAGCTAACTATCCAGCTGTTAGAGTCACATCTCTAACAAAAACCTGACTCAAAAAACTCGATGCTGTACTATCTGAATTCTAGCCTTCAATTTAAGGAAAAACAAAACAAAACAAAACAAAAAACCCAACAACAACAACAACAACAAACTGAGTGCTTTTTGACTCCTGTAAGCCTTATATATCAGCAGTTTTATCTTGAAATTTTGGGTACGTATTGGGTTTGCATGACAAAGTTTTGGTAGTAAGGGGGCTACTGGGGTGGCTTCTGTGAGAAGCTGCTGGAAGCTTCCCTCATGTCCAGTGGAGCCAATACCAGATGGCTCCAAGATGGACCTGCAGCTGGCCAAGGCTGGGCCAATCAGTGATGGCAGTAGCACCTCTGGGATAACTTGTTTAATAAAGGGAAAAAGAAAACAGTGGAGAAGGAGCAGCTGGAGAGTAAGATTATGTGAGAGTAACATCTCTGCAGACCCCCAGGTTAGAGAAGAAGGAGAGGCAGGAGGTGTTCCAAGCGCTGGAGCTGAGGTTCCTCTGCAGCCCGTGGAGCAGCCCATGGTGAGTGTGGGCTGGGTGTGCCCACACAACAGGGGGAGGTCCGTGGGGGAGCAGAGGACCACCGACAGCTCGCAGGGGACCAGCCCCACAACAGAGCAAGCAGATGTACCCAGGGCTGGCTATGACCCCATGGGAAGCCCGCACTGGAGCAGGGTGCTGGCAGGACCTGTGGCTCTGCAGAGAGAGGAGCCCGTGCTGGAGCAGGGTGCTGGCTGGACTTGTGACCCCATGATGACCCGCACTGGAGCAGTTTGTGAAGAGCCTGTGGGAAGGCCTGGTGTTGAAGAAGTTCAAGGTGGACTGTCTCCCATGGGAGTGATGCCACGCAGTAGCAGGAGCAGAGAGTGAGGAGGAAGGAGCAGAGACAGAGTGTGATAAACTAACTGCAGCTGCCATTCCCCATCCCCCTGTGTTGCTGAGGGGGAGGAGGCAGAGAAACCAGGAGCGAAGTTAAGCCTGGTAAGAAGGGTGGGGTGGAAGGAAGGTGTTTGAAGATTTAATTTTTATTTCTCATTACCCAACTTTGATTTGAATGGTAATAAATTAAATTAGTTTTCCCCGAGTCAAGTTTGTTTTGCCCATGATGGCAACTGCTGAGCAATCACCCTGTCCTTATCTTGACCCACGAACCTTCCATCTTATTTTCTCCCTAGTTTCATCCAGCCGAGGAGCAGAATGATAAAGCAGCTTGGTGGGCACCTGATCTCCGGACAAGATCAATCCACCACAGTGGGGAAAATACCTACGATGTGACAAATATTCACAGAAACTTTTATTTCTCCATGGAAATAAAACCAGCTCATTTGAATAAGGTTCACATTATAGATTCAATGCGAATTTTCTTTGGAAAGAGAAAAAGAAGCAGAAAAAGAATTCTTTCCAATTCTTGAATAAAAGTTTTATGTACACTTTTGCTTAAATAAATGCCGCTGATAGGTTGCCAAAGGACTACATTCTAATTTAAGGCCCTAAAATAAGCTTGAAGTGTCCAAAACCTGATTAATATTGTAAACTCTGGGCCCTTTGTATCAGATCCTGAATGTGAGTTTGTGCAGGCTTCCACAAACTGGGGATAGAAATACTCGATGTCTTGCAGGCCATGTGAAGAGGTTGGATTGCCAAAGAGCATTATGTTTTGTTCTTTTTATTGAATGTTTTGATTTTGTCCAGGACGGACTTCCTTTTCTTCTTAGCATCTGGCACAGTGCTGTGTATGGATTTAGTATGAGAATATTTATTAACAAAGGAAATAAAGCACGTGGAATTTTGGTAAATCTATGCGAAGAGGCTATTACAGATTTCTTTCAATATATTGGTTAAACTGACAGACTATGAAGATCAAAAGTAAATTCCACAGCAAAGAAATTGATTGTTCAAGAAGAGAGGATACACAAAACAAATAACCCATGCTTTGTTTACATACCAGTTTAAATCTCTGTGCAATGGGAGGTTAACAATTGAGTTGAGAGAGTCTAGCAAGAGAAGCCCATTTCACACATCTCATAATGTAGCTGCCACTCAGCTTTTTGTCTTTCCTCATCCTTACCCCAAAGAAAATTGTGTGTGAATCCAGACCTTAAATCATGTTGTCTTTTCTTTTATTTTTTTTAAAGTTGTCATTTCTTTCTAAAAAGAAAACTGGATGAAAGATTGATTGCACTGTCAAGAAATGCACTAAAAGCTAGCAAATCCATAATATTTAGAAGTTAGGAAGTTTTCTGCATGCAGTAACATCCACCAAGACATAAAAATAAAAAGTTACTGAGTTTCACTACCTCACTACAGAGGTGAAAACATTCTGTGAAAATACAGAGCCCTCCTGTAATTTATTGCTTAAAAAATAAGTCTAGTTTTATTCACAGAAGTGTGGAAATACACAATCCTTCCATCAGCTGGAACCAGATTGCCCTAAAAGGACACTCAGAAAGAAGGAAAAGCAGGAAAAAACCCCTCAATCAACGTAAGTTGTAGGGCACCTAGGTTGCTAACTTAGTCACTTCAGTTACATGTCCAAACTTAAACAGAATGAATTGGCCTCAGTAAGGTAAGAGTCAATGTAGATATAAACACACTTTGCAACTCCCTGGCATACTTGGGTGTCACAGGCTGAGCTGATGTGAGATGTTGCCAGCCCTGAAGAGAGGGTGTTTGATAAGTATTCCATACTCTGTGAAGCACTGTGTGAAACAGCAGCCTGATGCACTACGCCAGATATAAATTTCCTGTTAAAAACATTTCTCTCAGGAAGGCCAGTATTTGTGGCCTTTCCAGGTATGGACCCCACCTGAATAATAGCTAATATAAAACAATTGATTCAAATTTCTTCTGTGTATTTTCATTCTTCACCAGAGTCCACAATGAAAAAGTCCAGTAAAAATATTCATTATGTAAAATGAACTCTGGCTCGTTAAAATATTCAATAAGCCAAAGAATGCTTTAGTAGACCAACTTGAAAGTCTGATAATAGTCCGTGACACATCAGCAATGCTGTAGCTGCACTGTGGTACAGAAAGAGCATTTGGATTTTGGTGAATTTATTTAGCTCACAATAGTAGATGAATAATTAATATAAACTTCTCTTAAAGAGAGATACAAGGCATAGCCTGGAAAATGTCTCAAACAGTAAAGCAAAATTTTGATATATGAGGATATGAAAAAGTCTGTTAGGCAAAGTGTGTAATAAGGACCTTTTATTTAGAGTAAAGTGACTTTTTATTGTCTTTAATTTTCCCATTTAATTGTTCACAATGGAGGAGTTAATGTTCAAGAGAGGAGCTCCAATTAGCTCACATCAAAAAGTCAGAAGGAGAGATTGTCTCCGAAAAGGTGTATCAGAGTCCTGCAGTTCCTGCAGTGTCAGACATGTGTCTCCTCAAATCTCAAATCAGCTTACTGAAAACACATCTACCATGGTCTTACAACAGATCATTGAGGAGGCAAATTTATGCAGTAGTGATTGACTGTTACACAATTAAATGTGATGGCATGAGGTATCACAGTAACATGGAAAATTTGTCCATTGCTATACATTATATAAGGGATGATTCATCCCTGAAAATACCTCAGAGAAGAGGTGCAACTCAATCATCTTCATGCCAACTGCACCTCTGACATGATTATTGCTCCTTTGAAAGCAGCTGAGTTCTTTTCTAGTGGCATCATTAATTTGTGCTATTATAAGGCCAGTCTGAAATTTATGAAGATGAGTTGGCATATAAATACACGTCCAGAAGGAATGTGAAAAGGAAATACATTGAAGTATGCATGATTTCAGGCATCTATTTCATTGAGTAGGGCATGTCTTGAAAAGAACATTTATGAAAATGTTCCAAGTCGTTATTACTGGGGCAATGGTGGCTTGGGGTGGTTTCTTTCATTTTTTGAATTTTTTTGGTTGCTGTCATTGGCATGATGATAAGGAAGAAAATGAAGAAATGAGAAAAGAGAAGCATAAAACTGACAGCCCATATTTTCTAACATTGATACATATATTTGCTACTCTAATATTATATAATATATTGTTAAAATGAGAATTTCAATTGCTTCATCCATTTATACATGTGGAGTAGGTGGATTTCAATAGTCTTTATTGGAACAGAACATTGTAAAAAAGCATTACAAAGTCTGTTTTCATAACCAGGCAAAGTTTTGATTTTGTAAAGTCTGCAGCTGGACTGGAGTTTCTGACTCCAGCAAAAATCTGTGCTGGAAATATGCCGGAAAACCCAAACAACTGTTTCAACTGTTTTGATTGCAACATCCAAACGAAGTCTTCCTGCTTTGCTGCTTAGAGCCTTTTTAAGATCATCCAGTCAGAGACTGAAAATAGCAGAAACCTTATCAGATAGCTTTAAGTTGTTAGTGTTTTTTATAAACATCTTATAAATGTTTTATAAACAGGTCTGAGACTCCCATGACCCACTCACAGAAAATCCATGAGAGAGATAAAAGTCACCCTGTGTGAAGCATCAGGAAAAATGTAAAACCCAGAGAAATTCTGGTTAGGTTCTGGAGTTCACAGTGTCTCAGGTGGACCCTCTGTATGATGCTGAAACACAATCTCTTAAAAAAAACCCCAACTCTACTGTATGAATAGCACAGTAATTCACATTATCTATTTATCGCTGCTAGCAAGGGCTTTTGTTTTCAAGAAATGTACTGAACTCTGATTAGAATCAGTGATAGCAATAGGAGAGAATATGCATAAATAATGTTTCAGGCACAGTCTTTCGTTTAGGACATAAGAAAAGGTAGGGCACACACTTTTTGCATCCTGCTGGGGTATTGATCAACCTTTTGCATCTTGAATGCTGTGGGCATCACAATAAAGCATTTCAGTAATTTTAGACTAGCAGAGCTTCTGACGCAGGTCAGAAAGACCAGGCAACAGATGCTGCACAAATAAGATAGAACGAGTTCCCCACAAAAGAGTGAAAAAGTTCAAAAGCCACAAAGGAGAAGTGAGAGGAGATAGCTACCTCCTTGCTCAGTTTATGGGTGGAGGTGAGTCAAGCGAACACAGCGGGAAGCTGGCTTCTGATTTTCCCAGTGTAGGATTGTGTTTATTAGCAATTCCTTCTCACTCCTGTGCAGGCACCAAGTCTGCGCTCTTTAGCTGCCTGTCAGCAGGACGGCGCAGTGGGTTGGGGAGGGAAGGCTGGGGAGGGAGCGCAGGAGCCCCTGCCCTGGGATGGTGGTATGGGGCTGGGCAGGCGGCACCGCAGACAATCGCAAGCCGGGGGGAGAGTGTACACACTTCTCTCGTGGCTCCCTTTGATGCCTGGATCAGATCGTCTCTTGGACCAGCAAACTCTAACACCTCTTGTGAAATCAGCTCCAACTGGTGATGAGCTACATCTGGCCTGTGAAATGAAAATAGCAAAACCTTTGATTGAGTCCAAGTTAAGTGGATCTTCATCATCTGCTCAGTCAACTTTTGCCAAGATGAACGATACTATGACAGTATTCTAATAATTTCTGAGGTGGATTCCCTCCTTTTTTCATCCATCTGCAAAGAACAAACTGTAAACACTTTGAAAATTTACTGCTCTCCAAGGGAGAAATTTTGCTTTTTTCAAATACATCCACAGCTTTTCACTAACTGAAATGGAGCGCTACATTTAAGCTTGAATCAACCTAAAAACACAGACCTCAGTGTTGAAAGAGGAATCAGATTTTTTAAATTGTTGCAGTGCCTCTTTTTACATCATTTGCATGTCAGTGTTTTTCCTAGAAACTGTTGTTATATTTGACTGGACCTGGATATTTTCATTTCAAAGAAGATAAACTAGCCTGAGAGTAATATTGTCATCTCTACCACAAAGCAAATAAAAACATATCTTTAATAATATGTTCGTGATGGAGGTTTTTAAATAAACAGTAACTTTGGCACTTGGAGGGCAGCACTACAATGATCATTTGTGCTATTCTGCAAATTTTCTGGAAGGCACTGGACTTCTGTATGAACTGTACAGTGCATTGACTCTCCAAGTGATGAAGGTAACTGTTAAATGGCTCCAACAATTTTCCATGTGTCAGTATTTTAGCTGATCAGAGGAGATTCAGCAGCCACACAAAGCAGACACCCACGGCTTGATTGCCACAGTGCCTGTCTGTGGCAGGCACAGAACACACCAGGATGCTTCCCTCCTGGCCTTCCAGTTTCAGTGTAGGTCCTGGTATTTTTCCAAATGAGGTACCCAGATACCTACATACTGACAGGAAAGCTCTGCCACTTCCTAAATATGAGAGAGTGTGACCTCCTAAAACCTGAACTTGTCTTTCCCTCTGAGTTCAGGGAACTGTGGACTCTTCACCTGCCCCAGTTCTGCAGAGAATGTAGAGAGCATGTGCTTCACAACACATATTTAACTTAGCTAGGGCAAGATTAAAGCCACAAGGAGTCAAGCAAAGCAATATAGCTGTCTTTTTTTGCCATGGAATCATGGTAAGATCTACTTTCTCTCAGCTCCCCACCTTACTGAAAATTAAGTTTCACCATCCTGCAAACAGCATCCAAGCTGGCATTTCTCTTTCTCCCTGTCCCTCACAGTTTGATGTCTACCTTGACTGATTAAACACTAGCAGCTCTTTCCTGATGCAGGAGAGCAGAATAATGCAGTAGCCCATCACAGATTTCAGTCATAGGATGTTTCTTTTCCCTGCATAAAACATAATCATATTGAGCTTTGTTTTCCTTCAGCAGATATAAGAGATCAGAGGAGTTGTTTGATTTTCCAAATGGCCCATTTGACACTATCTTTCCCCCCCATCCATCCTCTCACTGGCTTTAATTCCTCTGATTTCCCTTTTTCCTTCTGTCTTCCTTTTCTTTTCCACTTTCTCTTTATGTTCACTCTTAATCTCTTGCTTGACTGCCTTCACCTTCTCCAGACCCACCTGCTGGCCTTGACTATCCAAGGTCATTCCTGAGGTGCTGCTGGCAGTCCTTTTCCTGTGGGGACTATAACCATGGGATTTATTTACTTCCTCCTGCCCCAAAGGTGGACTGCATCTGGTTTCCAAGGTTGTGCTATTTTCATTTAAAGATACCTTACTGCTGCCATGTATCAGCATCTCTCCTGGACCATGATTTTCTCATGCCATGAGCTGACACCTCACCAGAGGGTTTACAGTTATTTCACTATGTTAGATTTGGCCCAATTTGCTTTTCAGATTTTGGGGATCAGATGGTAGGTTTGGAGATGCAGATAAATGCTTTGAAGAAAGGAATGGCAGTTTTGAACAAATCAGATTTTTGTTAGGTTCTAACCTGATATAATGCAGTCTCCAGCAATGGCCACAGAAAATTGTCTTGTCTTTTCTTGTGTCTGGCCTTCAATAGTTGGAAACAATAGTACAGATAGATGGTTAAACAGATAGTTATGCATTACATTTTGTTATGGAGATGGAAAATACAGAGAGAAAAATTTTATCACTGGGATTATTCAGAGCCAGATTTTAGAGAGGGAGAGTAGTAATTAGTCTCAGTTTAATCACTGGTGGGAGATAGTTCACATTACCAAATGATTTGATGTTTCAGCACAAATGACAAACTGTGTTCAGAGAGGTCCAAGACTCTGTCAGCACGGCTGGAGACTTAATCACCTCTCCTCTTTATAGTAGATTGAGTTGTCCTTCCAAATCAGGGTTAAGGTCATTGGCAGGGCAGTCTGAGAATGAGAGCATCTGTCTGAAATATACCTGGACTGTGGATGTATTCAGAAATTCAATTTCTGATGCGGCCAGTCCCTTGACCTTCGAAAGCATAAAAAGGCGATGAAAAGAAAAAAAAAAAAAAGGAAAAAAAGGGGCGGAAAAAGCCTTGATATTTTTATTTGACTTCAGGTTCAAACTCTTGAATGGGCCATCAAGATCTCCTGGATACATTACAGAGCCAAAAATACTCATGAGCTGTGCAGAAAAAGTACATGCATTTTATCTTAATTCTAGCATAGCTTCTCTTTCCTTTCTCCACATGCACACACCCCTCTGTCTGCAAATTATTTCAGGTCCCCTCATGCTCCATTGATGACAGCTAGACATTTTCTAAAGTCCTTGAGCAATCATGCCTTGGAGTAGTTACACTGAAATCACCACACCGAATAGACAAGCACAGGAGTCCTAAATACACGTTTGAGCATTTTTCCCCACGGGTTGAGGTTGGGAGGGATGTTTTGCACATGCTGATGAGGCACAGCCTTGCAGGTGCCTGGGGAAGCAGTGTGGCCGCTCCCGGGGGGCCGCAGAGCTCCGGAGGGCTGTGCTCCTGGGGACTACCTGCTTTAGCTCCACGCAGCTACAGTGAGAGCCATATGTGGAGCTGCAGGAAAACAGATGCTGTTTCTCCATTTGTGAAATCAAGTTGTTGGAAAGTAGTCAGCTTTCTGATGTACAAGAGGGAGCTCATCCGACCAACCTGCAGAGACAGCATAAGCTTTTATTTTTAAGAAATATTTGTCAATATCTCCAAATTTTGGGGGGATGGAATGGTGCAAGAAATAATGGTATGGAAACAATCAGCTGATGAACGGCTTTGATAATAGGCAGGTTTTTGATGACCTGTGATTTTCATAAACAAAGGGGCTGTGTGCCCTGGATTTTGACTGCCAGATCTGCTTCCAGGCATACATTTCTAGATATACTGTAGGTTTACTGTAATATCTTGATTTATTATATAATAGACTAACCACTCAGTTTGATTTCTTCTTACCACCAAAACAATAACATTACTCCTCAAGAATAAAATGAAGTGTTGTGTTCTCAGAGAACCTTCAAATAACTTTGTGTTAAAGCCAAATAAATAGCTTGTCTTCTATCATCAACTGAAAATGTGTGCTACAATAGCAAAATGCCTAATTATAAAAAAAAAAGTTAATAATCTGAAGTGATATTCTAAATCACTGTAACATACTGAAACATAATTGTGTGTAATTTGTTGTCCTTTAAATATGTGTTTTATCGTATCAGAAATTCAAAGATCAGCTAGCTCCAGAGTCTCCAGACTGATAAAAATCATCTTTTCTATTACTCTGGTTAACAGAACAGTTTAAGATACTAGACATAAATAAAAAAGACTTACTGGAAAATAGCAAACAAATAATTTTACCTGGATTACACTTTTTAAGACTCTCTGCCAAGCTCCCTAGGATATTCTGTCAGTATATTAGGATCCTTCACATTTCTCTGCAGTGTATCTATTTTCCACTAGTTCAGACCTATGGGAATCTGTCCTAATTTTAGCATTAGATCTACCTCTTTTCAGCAATATAGCTCTTCTGTTGATTGTATAAAGAATTTAGGCTATGAGTCGTTCAGAATTACATCTTGGATATCTAACATAGATGGGGTAGGAGATATGTAATCAAAAGCCAGACTCCAGTTTGAATTTGTGTCTGAAGGCAAAAATTATGCCAAAGTTAACTCTAAAAGATTTAGTTGCATGAGCACTTTGTCCATGTCTTTTGAATTTCTTTAATTAAATAAACTGCATCTCACTTTTGGGATACAATCCTTGTTAGAGGTGAGGATCACGGCCACACTGGTGCTGACATTTTTGTTCAAACATGGGCTTTTTTACAAATCATAAAAGGTGCAACAGTTCAGCTTTACTTGCCTTGGCTCCCAACTAACAATATTATACAATTGCATAAATTAAGGTAATTCAATGTTAGTGCCTGGCACAAGAATACTCTATAACAATAACAATTTCTACTGAAAGGATAAAAATCGTCTCTGCAGAGAAGGAAGTGCCTTCCCTGGAGCTGATCCTAGACTAGTGAGCCTCAAAAGCAAATCCTTGCACTCAGTGAGGAAGGAGCTTCTCCCTGAGTTTGCCGCCTCTAACCAGCAATGTGTGCACTCTGGGGAGGTCTGTATGGGACTGTAGGTGAGTTTATCTGTTTCTTTCTCTTGAATACGCACATGTGCAAACATGCCTAGAACTAAAAAAAGAGTAATGGCTTTAAACTGAGCAAGCATAGGATTGGATTCAATGTTGGGAAGAAATTGTTTACTGTGAGACTTGTGAGGTGCTGAAACAGATTGCCCAGAGAAGCTGTGGACGCCCCATCCCTGGAAGTGTTCAAGGCCAGGTTGGATGGGGCCTTGAGCAACCTGGTTAGTGAAAGGTGTCCCTGTCCAACACAGCTGCAACTTCAGTCATCAGTCTGGTTACACAGAGGTCAGGGGAAATGTGAACCAGTCACTTGCTGCGTAAGATGCATTTTCCCCTGGACAGTATGTTCAAGGCTCACTTAAAAGGCAGCCCATCTGTCAGAGTGCAGGGCGACTGCAGCCTTTGTAGCCAATTACAAGTCACTTGTGAATGAAATTGTGTCCATCCCAAAAATACATTAAAAAGATTTAAACAATCCCATGAATGAATCACTACCTTTGCGTGAGACTGCCCTACACAGGGTAGGTAGAACTGGCAATCTCTCAGTCAGAGCACTGCTCTGTGAGCTGTCAGTGCCAGGTTACTCCTGAGGATTAACTCTGACTTATAGAAATATTCTTGACCTTGACTAAAACTCTTAGATTTTGTTTCTTATTGTTTCATGTGCACAGGGCTGGTTTTTTGTTGTTTTTCTGTTTTAACTTTATATCATGTTGGTTTGGGTTTTTTTTTTATCTAATACAAAATAAAGGAAAAACAGTTTGACTCATGTGTCCTGTTGTGGGGACCAAGTTAATTAAAATCCTGATGTATATATACAGCTGATACTCCTCACCCTAATGAAGAACATTAATTCTAGAACATGTGTGGCTGTAGTCACATTGCTACAAATTACTGGACTCTTTCCTTTATCTGTTTCCAAGAAAGTCTCCCCCGGTTAGTTAGGAAAAAAGAAAAATAACATGCCTTAGTTCTAAGCAGCATAAATTACATGCATCAATCAGAGGAAGCTTAAATTAAAATACACATTTGGCAAACAAATATGAATATGTTGATCTCATCTGTGAATCAAAATGATTTAATGCCAGTACTGACCCCCCACTGATCAACATGAAGGTCACTGCAAACTGCTTGATTCCCATTGAGAAATGTTGTTGTGTCTGTTAAAGATGCAGTTTTATACATTCCCTAATGCTCAATCTAATCGGTAATTCCAGTGTAACAGAATTGATTTATTTTAGAAAGAAAATACTGAATTCAATTTTTTTTTATTTATGTAATCCAAACAGATAGCTAAATTAAAATGTTAAAAAAAATACACATGGTGGATGGATTTGGGCTGAAGGCTTTCCAATGTGTTTATGATGTTTTCTAATCTAGAGGAATACTATTTGTTAAATAGAGTGCAACGTCTTTCAGATACCAAGTGATCATAAATCAGTCTTCCCTTATCATCCCATTCATGCATTCTGGCTATAGGAATAACTAGTTGTTTAACTCAATTATCAAGTGAAATATGGCTCTGAAGGGATAATCCAAGGCTGGTTGGCTTGTCATTACTCTCCTAAGGTCTCAAGCAAACATATGAATAGGACTTCAGTTTTACCAAAATTTTAACCAGTTTTTAACTTTTATAATCTTTTTGCCTGCACTTAGGACTTTTTTGAACTAGGGATGGAGAAATTCATCATGACTCCAGGGTAGATGGAACTGGGAAGGAGAAGGGTAGCACTATGGTGGGATGGCACACAAGATCAGGAGGTCCTGATGGGAGCAGAAACAACAGGGAACCTCATCATAATTCACCCACGGGGACTAAGTCCCCAGTGAGATACAGGGAAAGAGGTTGGTCCAGAAAATATTTCTTCCTGCAACAGACCCAGTGGATTGAATTCATTATGTTTAGATACATTCACACATGTATGGAAAGGGGGTTTTCCCATAGGTATGAATGTTTTTACATTGTCATTCGTGAAAAATTACACTTTCTAAGTAAACATTTCACACCTCTGTAGCTGGGGACTAGAGGATTGGTGAAAGCCAGCTTCTCTGTTCTGCTAAAAAACAGAGGCCTTTTTTGCTTACAGTGTGAAATTATGACTTTCAATATCCACGACTCCACATTTTTCTTTCTTAGATAATCCTTTCCAGTCTCTCTACTTACAAATTATTTCCATCAGAGGATTTTTGCTAATTTTTTTCCTTCCTCTTCTCCACATGGAGCTGACACATTCTTCAAGCATATTCAATAACCAGGTCTTACCTTCTAAAGGTCCCAATAACCCATCTATAGTGTGAAAACCTTTCAAAGCTTACTCCAACTTAAACTATCTACTGGGGAAAAAGCAGGAAGAGACATCTAAAGAATGCATTTTGACAGGAACAGATCAGATGTTCACTAAGGAGAAAAACAATTTTGAAATTATTGTTCACCTTGAACAAAGCCTAATTAATGAGTCTTTGGCATTTGGATGTGAAGAAACAAGAATTCACTCACCTTTTATTCAATAAAATAAAACCATCAAAAGCACATGCTACTGTAACATCAAAGTGCAAGCCACAAATGAACTGGTAACATCTTGGGTTTATTTAGGTCTCACTGTCCCTGATGAAATTCTCAAGTATTGCAGAACAATGATTTATGAGGGGATGATATTTTTGTGCACTTCCTACCACATAAACACTGCTTAATATAATAAACCATAAAATGATAAGAACTGCAGTTTATCACACATCTTTGATTGCCTTTTCTGTCTTCCATTTTCTGTCTCAGGTAGTTTCTTTCCTTGGTCCATCAGTCGAAAATCCCTGAGCAACTTCTACTATCAATTTGATATAGAAATATTTCACATCCCTTGATACAGAGAGGGTTTTTTCCTTGTCAGCCCTGCACATCTGTACATAGAAGTCAAGCTGGATGGTACCTGTTCATGTGTTCTCTGAGTTCTAGAGATCAAAGCCTTTAATTTTGTTTTGAAAGCTGGAGATCATATAGCTACGGCTCTCAGGGTGGTCTCTGGCACTTGGCCTTAGACCAAAGCATGTTGGAATAGCAAGCCGCTGAAACCCGGCCTGGATTGCTAAAAGGTCATTGTAGATACAGCTCAGCAACAAGAAGAGGAAGTAGATACATGATACACATCTGTTCTGCCCTTTAGGCAGAAAGACTATTAATAAAGAAATCAAACATGAGAATCTGCCTGTTATGACAGAATGAACTATGGCATTGTTGGACCACTCCTTCACACCTCAAGTTACTTCATAACTGGCCTGCTGAGCCAAGGCAAGTACCACCTTACCTCAGTGCCTCAAAAAATTTCAATGTCCATAGATTCTGACAATTTTGACAAACCTGAAGGTCATGAAGGCTACGTAAAGGAACAATTTTCTTATCTGAGTTTTGATCCAAATCATGTATCATAAATCATAGCATAATGCTATTTCCAGCTCTGTGCCTTCAAAGCCAAAGCTCTCTCATTACCAAGCTGTCAGAAAAAAATTGGACATTGATTATTTGCTAAAAGTCATTCTTTGTTGTCTGTATGGCGCCACTTCGGTTCAAACTAATCCTACCTCTAACCCTGAGGAGTGAGCAAGCCTCGCTGTTCATCAGCATTCACCTGTGATTGACCTCAGATGAAGTGTGAAGACACAAAACCAACAGGACCATGGTGTGAGCACACCCATCTTCCCTGCTGCAGCATTGGCTGAAGTAGAGAAGCAGAGCTGACAAGCCGTTTTTTTCTTTGAAACTTTATTTTCCTTCTCTGAGAAAGACAGATGACAAGAGAAAGCATCCCTGATACGATCTGGAGCAGAAGCTGACGGTACTTCTGCACTCTGTGCTGGAGATTGGTGTGATCACATGCACAAGTAGAACAAGAGATCTGACCACGGAAAGGGAGATGATCCTTTGAACATCATAATCCTTTGAACTGCACACATAGAAACCTGTGGTCTTTGCCACTGCTTACATTTTAACCAGCATCAGTACCAGATCCTTACAGGACTTGTATTTTTTTGAAGCTCAAGATAAAATTGCCAGAAGCCAGACACATCCTTTCAGTGTACAGATGAGGAAAGAAAAGAGAAAAGACAATGGCAAGTCAGTAGGAGTTTGCAGATGGGGGAAAATGTTGTTGGTGACTTTGCTTCATGAAATTCTACATCCCTGTCAAAAGTAAAGCTATGGTAATGTCAAATGTCTCCATGGTTTTTCTGCCATGGTATGAAAAAGGAAATAATCTTTTCCTCTGTATAATTTTTGGTTTTTTCCAAGAGGTTCTAGTTTAGCTATTATTGTCTTTTTAGCCAAATTTCAGACGTGTCTTTCAAAGCAGGCTTTTTTATCTTTATTTACAAGAGGAAGAAGAAAGATAGATTTTATCTGCTACAACATATCAGGGTTTTTTGCTGAACAAATGCATCAAAACATCATACTAAGACCTCTTTACTCAGCAAGTTCACTTTGGGATGAATTCGGAATGCTTTCCAGTTGCTATCATTCATAGATTTAGTCAAGACTATAAATCTTTACAAAATAAACATTATCACTTGCAACAGTGATGGATATTTATTTTTCAGTAAAAGGAACATTGTGCTTTTATGTATGTAGATTAGCTCCTAAATAATAAACGATTTCCCAGCTATGCAGCTAGAACTGGTTGATCAGAAATAGTTTTATGTGTTTGAGTGAGTTGACCTTCATCTATTGATCAAGGGTAGTTGGCAAGATCTTAAGTAATAACATTCTTGGCTTCACACATCACTTTCATATTGATAGGGTGGAATTGTTTCTGAGTCCAATACTTATCTGCTGGTGAAATATGGGAACATATGAGTCTAGTCAGTCACACCCAAAATATTGTGGAAGCTAGAAGCAACATATGTACTTCCTCGAATTTCTCCCACTGGTATGGAGCATTTGGAAATGAAGCAACTCTGGAAAGGCGCTTGCTCAGTATCTATCTAGTGTGTGGCATCCCCTGCTACAATCTGGAAATTGCTTAAACCGTTGTGCAAAATCAGCTGGTTCAGTGACAACACAAAACAAGTGTCCCAGCTAAACCTTCATTACTAAGCCTTTAAAAATGTATCTATTAACTCTACACAGGCAAAATTAACTAATTTTCCTAAATGCCTTAAAAAGAAGGAAAAAAGACCACTCTTCTCTTGGGGTGCAAAAGTATCCTGCTAACAAGGGTTAGTCAACTTCTGTCACCTTCATCCTTAAACAGACTGCTCTGGAGAGTGGTTTCTGTGCATTGCTGGGGAATAAACAAGCCTTCAGCATCTCACCTGGCACCCACACTGAGTAATGGAAGAGAAGGGATTGCTCACTGTAGAGTCGACTTCTCCCTTCCTGTCTTTTAGCAGAACATCACCCTCCTTCTTAAAATGATCTAGAAAATATTTTTTATTTGTTCCAATCTTGCACTGAATACAAATCAGGGGAAATAGTTCTGCAGTGGCTGTACAGCTATGAACTATTATCTGTGTTTTGATCAGTTTTAACAGCAACAGTCTATAGACCTCGATTTCCTATTCTGGAGTGCTAAAACTTATGAAAATAAACTCCAAGGCTTAGTAAGCATCCTTTAATCAAATAAAATTGTCAGTATGAATCTACCTATGCTAGCATAACCTTATAAAAATGTTTGATAGTAGCTTTTTGCACTATGAAACTTAAAACTACAGTACACTACAAATTTTGCAGGATAAATTTGATACATCACTGATGCTTTGTGGGTTTTTTCCTTGTTTACACCCTTTTTCTTCTTTTCTGTCTGTTCTACAGTGATTTCTCACCCTTTTCTTTGTAATCCTCACCATTTTAATTATCTGTGTGTTTTATAAAATCATGTCTAATTAGAAAACTTTAAATTCCTCATTACAGCACATTCTCATGGAGAATTTGAAATAGGAATGATTATGAACTGTTTTAATATGCAGCAGCTTTGCACTCCTTAAAAGATTTGAATTGTTGTTTATATCTGTATGCACATTAGTTTTTCTCAAGATGTGCTAGATTACATTAATTATCTTTGCATCTGCAACAGAGAGTATTAATGATCGATGCCAACCTCATCCCTCTGAATTTTTGAAAAGTTTTGTAGTTTTATTTTTTTTTTTTGACAGTGTGTATCTTCCATACAGGGAAATTTAAAAGGGATGGACAGAGCTTGCTGCTGGAACCTGCAAGACCACTGTGTTTCACTGTGCTGCAGTCTAATTGTAAATACCTTTACCTTTTAATGAGGTGGGTGAAAAACTCTGATTTTGCAACTAACTGTACTTTTATAACACTTCAATCCTGATCTGTCTCAAAAGCAGGCAGATTTATTGCAGCAGTGTCCCCATGTGGACTTCTACCAAAACAAACGTGACCAGCTCAATTTTGGCTCCAGTTTTGATGCAAACAAATCCTTACTAAGCAAAATACAAATAAATGGTTTTAATAGTTTTTAACCAAAGTGATTTAAGCAGGAATTTAGAGAAAATAACTGCCAGCCAATGTCTGGAATTAGCCTTCTGGAGCCTCTGCTCAGTCCCTGCCTGCTTAGTTCAGGCTGCACAAATCCTTGTAGCTGCTGTTATCAGAGGTAGTACGTCTCATATACACAGAGCAGGCATTCACAGCTCACCTAAGGACATGGCTTTCACAGTCCTCTAAGACTAGTCAAGTGCACAGGAGAATTCAATATTAGGTGGTCCAACTCAGCTCCTTAGCACTTGGTCTACAAACACTCAAGACACAAGGAAAAAAATTGTTTTATGGCTCATGAGAGTGAGCACATCTTTCTTCTAGACTATGGCCAGAAACAAACATACTGCATTAAGCTGTCAAAATATTTTTCTTTTCCATTTTTGGGCGTTTTCATGGCAAAATTTTTATATTGCAAATTAAACCAATACTGATCATCCCCTCAAAACCAATGGGATAAATTACAAAGGAACTTGCTGCTTATAGGATCCAAGAATACGGCAATCTAAACCCTAGTTAGCACTGAAGGACTTAATTAAATCATTTTACTCTATTTGCTTTTTTGTGAAAGTCTGCATTCAGACTGTAATTCCACAACATTTATTTGTTATTCAAAGCAATTTGATGAATAATTCTGTAATAATTTGTCTCAGCTTATCGTGAATATTCAAGATTTTAAACATGAACTGTGATTGCTTTCCTAAATCAAATGCTGTTTTACTATTCCTTCAGTGAATGACAGTCTTGGAATCAAGTGAATGACTAGGGGAAAAAGAAAGGGAAAAAAGAAAATTAAACTTGAATATTATCCAGAATCTGCATAAATTAACTCTTATGGTGGGCACTCCTTCCATGACAAAAGCAAGGTTGTTTATGAGAAGCAAGCATAAATGGCAGGCATATTGTTAAAAAGCATTTATTGTTCAGCAATAGTGCATGCAACCTGAAATTATATTGTTTATTTATTAGCTGTGTTAAATCCTAAAATTTAGTGGGAAACAAAAAGGGGAAAAGACAACTAACAAGTCTGAGAAGGTATTTAAAAAAGCATTCTTGAAAGCATTCTGTACAGTTAAAATCAGTTTAGGTATTTCCCTCAAGTTCTGGAAAACATTACAAACTTTCACTCAGGAATTTCAGTGATTTATGCAAATGTAGACACATACACTCTCTAAATGCTGTGACCTCAGAGGCAGAGGCTCCTGTTTGGAGACTGATTTTTACCTCCTGATTGTTGAATTTCTAATTCCTGCATGCTTCTGCAACAAGCCTTCTGCTATTTTCTGGATGACTGAAAACTAAAGCTTGGCTTATCTCTCTTGAGTTTGACCCGTGAGCTGTGATGTGCTGATGCTTGAGGGTGCAGCTGACACCACTGCAGCCCCAGAGGCAGCAAGGTGCCTCTGCCGGGTGGGCACCATGCTCAGATGAGCCTCCCACGACCCCCTGCCCTGGGGAGGAAACAAACTGCATGTTTGTCCTTGAACAATCCTGGGCTACCTCAAAAGAGGTATGATCTGGTGGTTTAACTCTGGCTGGATACCAGGTACTCACCAAAGGTGCTCTATCGCTCCCCTCCTCAGCTGGACAGGTGAGAGAAAATATAACAAAAGGTCCATGAGTTGAGGTAAGGGCAGGGAGAGATCGCTCACTGTTTACTGTCACGGGCAAAACAGGCTCGACTTGGGGAAATTATTGGAACTAATTATGAATCAAAATCAAAGCAGGAAAATGAGAATTAAAACACACCTAAAAACACCTTCACAAGACCAGCACATCGAGGGAGATGATTAACCTCCTCTATTCTACTTTTGCAAGGCCACACTTGAAGTACTCTGTCCCGCTCTGGGGCAACAAACACAAGAAGGATGTGGACCTGTTGAAGTGCAGTTCAGAGAAGGGCCATGAAGATGATGAGAGGGACAGAACACCTCTCTTACAAGGACAGGCTGGGAGAGTTGGGGCTGTTCAGCCTGGAGAAGACGCTCAAGGGAGATCTTCTAGTGCCTTCCAGTACCTAAAGGGGATACAAGACAAATGGCTTTAAACTTGCAGAGGGTTGGTTTATATTTGATATTAGGAAAAAATTCTTTCCTGTGAGGTTCTTGAACACATACAGTGGGCAGGGTGTGGGAAGGGAATGAGGTTAGAGGAGATCCAGGGTGCCAGGACTTCCCTTGGAAGCCTATGAGACCAGAGTTGTGCAAAACATGTTGCAGATTGGATGTGGCCCAGCACTTTCTGCACACAAAGCTTCATATACTTTCAGAGCAGATTAAGGCAAACAGGCCTCTCGCAGTTTAGATGTGATTTACGGTCAAAATGATGTGAGCCACAGAAAAGGTATGACCAGATAGCAAGTCCCTGCAGCAAACCAGTGACTGGGACTGCTGAGGACACAGAGACTGAAGAAACATCTCTGACAGCCTTTAAAATGTGTTACATGATGGTGCTTGTGACCCTGCCTTTGCCCCAGGCTATGCTATAGCTGCTAGAATTTCAAATCTCTTTCAGTGAGTGGTATCTGGGCAAAGAAAAGAAATAAATAGGTTTGGACACTATACATTTTCTGTTTGGGGAAAGTTAACTTTCCTCAACTTTTTTTGTCCATGCTTTATTTTATTTCTTTTTGTTTCTAATATTTGAAAGCCTTATTTTTTTTTTCATTTAGAAAGTCATGTGATTACTGACATCTCAGGTTATAGAATCCAAATGGCTTAAAATGGCTTCATCTATAAAGAATGGAGACTACCACTTTGTCATCAAAGTCTGATAATATTCAAATATTTCAAATTTTCACACAAAAAAAAATATGGCATCCATATTTTCTGAGCATATTTTATTGAGACCAAAACACCAACTTTGAAATTGAAGGTCAAAGTTTTTCTGTTAAAAGCCAGAAGAGTGACACAACCAACATGATGGTAGCCCAAAATATCTTGTTCCATGGTCTGATTTAATCCTGTTTCTTTTGTCCACACCTTTAGGTTTTGTTACATTAAGCATTCTTGTTAGATGTGCGTGGAGAAGGGGGCAGGAGGCTGTAAGGAGTGTTTTTTTCATTTTAACAATAATATCCTTCCTCCATAAAAGATATGAAGCAGAAGACTGAACAGAAAATCTAGCTATTTTATTGCCCTAAGGCATTATTCATTTTCCTGACACATTATGTTTTTAATTAAAATTGCACGAGTTAATTAAAATGTTCATTCAGCTTTTTTTTTTTTTTTCCTTGCATGGGTGCCTTGTTACTCTCCTAGCATTTTAGTAGAAGGCCGTTACATTTCAATAAACTGCCGGCTTTATCAGCTCAGACTTCTACTGACAGACTGTCATGTTCTCTACACCTTTTTATCTCAGATGTTCTAATTTTTTTAAGTACCTTCTCTAGTCTGGGGAGTGGTTGGTTTTTTTTAAAAAAAATGTTGTTATTATTATTATTATTATTATTATTCTGCTACCAGCACCTTCCACTAGTAGTTTGAGCTCAGGTTTATTAAGGAGACGTTGTCAGGAATGGGCAGGAAGGTTTCACAAATAGGGGTCACTGAAGTGTTATCCCACAAGAACTGGTGAACATTGTCAAAGCTCAGTCTTATGGAAACTGCTCAGATTAATCTGCAATACAAGTGCACAGCAACACCAGTGCACAGTAACCTGGGAGCAACACTGAAGAAAAGGAGCATTCAGAGAAAGTAACCATCAGAATCCTGCAGATACCTTACTTATGCTGAAGTACGTGGAATCTTTCAGATTTATGGATTACAGGTATCGAATTTTGATCACCAGTTTGGAAAAAAGAAATTCCAGAAGATAGACAAAGACTTTTGTCCATCTTGTGTAGTTTTAAGCTCTATTTTTAAAAAGTATAGCAGCACTTAAACAGTTTGAGAAAGTGTTTCTTTTTAGCTGAAAGTGTTCTTGGCACTATATTAGGAAGGGCAAGAGAGATTTCTTAGGCTTTGGACTAGTAAAAGATGCTTTACTCAGTTTTCAAGGAACCTGTTTCTACACTTAAAATTCCTAAGTCATGAGTGGCAGCCTGTCCTGCTTCCTTTTTGCTGGCAATGTAGCATGTTGAAATGCAGTTATTTCCCTCAGACAAAGTCACCAGAGCTGACATTAGGAGTGGAGCCAGTGTAGGAAGTGTTCTCTGTCCCAGGTGTCAACCAACTCCTAGAAAGGAACAGATTTCACAGATGGATCATCTCTGCTTTCCACAGAGGTTGTAAACATACGCGGTGCACTTGTTAAATTTATCCTTATTGAGCATCACACATTAGAAATGCATACAAGGCCAATAAACCATAGCAAGGGTAAAAGGTAGAAAGCGTGTCAAACAAATGTTTTCTGAAGAGGTGTACAGCAAGCCGTTGTGCCTTTGTTGAAGTCTTCAAGGCCTGCAGAAACACATCGATGTTTGTAGCTAACATCTCGCATCCTGGCTGCTGCACCCGCACGTGTCTGGACAAAACAGAGCTTTCGAGCAGAGATTTATGTTGTGTGTAAGTGCCACGCATGCCTTCTAACGGCAACACTGAAGCCAAGTTTGAAAATCAGACCTCAAAACAACAGCTCCCATAACTCAAATAGAGGAGGGATGGGCTGAGGGGTTCAAACTTTGGGCTCAGCTAATATGCATTAGTGAAATTTGCTTTTTTCACACAGCATGAGTTAAGGACAGGCTGTCAGCTCTAACTTTGAGCTTCCTGGATGCTGTCAGCTCTTTTCACAACCTTCATATTACTCAAGTGGAGCTTTTTACATTTTATTCTTTGACTTCTTGTTGTATCTTCTTAAGAATAATGTGATTTCGGGGGAAGTGTTGAAAGGTTTGAATGTGGTAACTAAACATTTACAAAAGATCTTTAGCCTGAAATATGTAAATACATTTCTCTCAATGGTTCAGATAGCAGTGTTTAATTTTGCAGAAAAATTGCAAAGATTTTTTAGATTTTTTATACTGAATTTATGCTCTGATGAAAAGCCCTTCACTTGAGGAAATAGAAGAAATTATTTATTTTTAAACCTCTCTTAATATGGCATCTTAGATATCTTGCAAAGGGTGTGAAAGATAAGGTTACCAGTCAGGAATAATGTTTTACAACATCATTACCCTGATATCACCCAAAGCAGTTTTCTTTGAATCATTTCATTTGGTGTATATATCTATATTTGATCAAAATAATACCCGCCTTGGTTATGCTAATATTATGCACGTGATATTTATTTGGGCATCAGGAACAACTTCACTGAAACTCAATGAAGAAACCCTCTCGCTTTCTAAAAGGTCCTTTCATTTAAAACATACCTTGATATTTCATTTGTTGTAAGACAAATGTTAGTTCATTAGTTCACAGCTTATTAAAAATTTGCTCCTTTATTACTTTATATTATTTACACATTGAGTAGAAAAAATCCCCATAAGGCACAGAGATGAGAAACTTTGAATACTCTCTGGAGTTCTGGGGCCCATAATTTAAGAAGGATGTGAGGGTCCTTGAATGAGTCCAGAGGAGGTCAACCAAGCTGGTGTCAGAGTTGAAAAGCTGGGAGGAGCAGTTGAGACTTTGGGTTTGTCTGCCTTGGAGGATAAAAGGAGGCTGAGGGGTGACCCCATGTCTCTCTCCAGCTTCCTGAGGAGGGGAAGTGAAGAGCGGGGTGTGGATCCCTTCTCCCTCTACCCAGTGACAGAGCACATGGGAATGGTTCAAAGCTGCACATGGGGGGGTTCAGACCGGATGCTGGAAGCATTTCATTGCTGAGAGGGTGGTCAGACATTGGAACATGCTTCCTAGGCTGGTGGTCAATGCCCCAAGTCTATCTTCTTGGCATTTCCATTTTCCACTACTTTCTGACTTGTGCAGTAGAGTTTTTTTTCTTTCCTGTCCCTATTTCCTACTTTCACTGCAGTCTTCGAGTCCTAGTAAATCCATAGCCCTTCACAGACCAAGTGCCTGTCCCTACCACAGACAACAGTGTGAAATTATTGCAAATTTGTGTCAGTAAAATTCAAACACTTTGTAAAGTTGCATTATTTTTACCAAATTGTTCATTTAGGAATATTAAAATGCTTTAAAGGTATACTGGAGTAAATAGAATTATTTTTCTTCATCATTTTTAAACGCAGATTTGAGTTTGTGGGTTTGTAATAATTAGTTCTTGGTTTAAAATTTTCTTTAACACCAGTGAAAACAAAAGTTTTATCCCATAATTTTTGTAATAGTTTATCATGCTAGCAACATTTCAAAAACACTGGTTTTAAAATGGCCTGGAACATTTCCCAACATTTTAAAAGGACTCTAAAATGAAAAAAAAAAAAAAAATCCTTTTTATCCTTATTTTTACACCCTGTAATCTGGGTACCTTGAACTTCCTACACAGCATCAACCTTTTGTGCTTTCATGTAGGAAAAGTCAACATTTAATCATAAAAGGGTTTGAGAGTCTATATTAAGAATATAATCTAACTTGGTAGCTGCTGTTTGAGATCCTGCACGCTATGAATTTCATACAGTAGAAATTAAAATCTGGTATAATTTCATGACCCATATCACCTTTCTTCTCACAGATTCCAACTGTGTGAAGTTATTTCCATAAAGAAATGTGGGGATATTGTAGGAAGCAAACTGGATTTACCAACAGTTCAAAGCTGTGGTGAATATTACATTTAAAGCCAGCTCCTCTTATTATAGATACGTTTAACACTTCCTGAAAATTCCCTTCAAAAAAGTAACAGTAATTTTCATCAGCTCTGGGAAAAGAGTCATCAAGTATCTCCAGGTGTAATGTATTTTTAGTAGAACCACCCAAACTGTTAGCCACAGTTGTGAACTCTGCTGAGGAAGTCTCTCGGTGCTGCGGTGGCAAGCTATCTGCCCACAGGCAGTTTAAGTGCTCCAGATAGAGGTGCAAGACCTCAAAAAAAACCCTAAAGCCATGCCATAAACAGGAAGCATTTTTAAAAACCATTTTCCCCAGTTTGGAAAAGGATGGAATAAGAGAAAGAGAAACAAACTGTTCTGAGAAAGGAGCAGTGTGGGGAGACTGCTGCAGGTCATTGGTCGTGCCCTGCTCTATCTCTCATTTTCTCATGTACGCACTTACCTAATTCTGGCCCTGCAGAAGCCCCTTGGCTTTTCTCTACTCATGCTAATCCTCCCTCACTTCTGTGGATGGTCTCAGGTAATTCCCAGGAAGTTATTTCCAAGAATCACCTAATTTCCTGCATGAAGCAGCACAGGACACCCCAAGACTCCCATCATCTTCCATGACTACTTTTAGCCTGCTCAGACTTGTAAAGTCTTGCCGCTCTCCGCCCTTGAAGACACAGGGGTTAACAGGGACTAAGAAACTTTTCTTAATTGTCAGACTCCAGCCATTTACTTCCTGAGACTGGGAAAACCTTTCTAGGAAGGATATTAACAGCCCTCTCACATTTTCCCCCATTAAGGGGCAGATCTGAGATGAGAAGAAACTCCAGACTGGCCCCAAAACCTGAACTCTGTCAAAATTTCTTTTAGAGAAAGTTTCCTACCCAGAAATATAGGAGAACAAGCAAGTAAACAAACAGAACTCCAGCCACCTTGGACACATTTCCTGCAAGCTCACAGATCATCCTGCCTAGGCACAGCAGTACCGACGGCCCCTGGCCAGGGCACGGCAACGCCATCCAGACCTCCTGGAAATGCAGCAGGTGGTAACCTCTGCAAGGGAGATAAAGACTTGGAAATGGCAGTGATTTGTACCCTATGGAGATAACGCAGACTCAGTGCTAAGAATGTATTTGGGTTTTTTCTCTATCTGTCCACTCAGCTTGAGTAAAGCCATTTGGGGAGCTTTTTGTTTGCTTTTTTCTTTTTGTTGCTTTCATTCATCTACATCATTCAAAGTAAAACCTTGCAACAAATGAAAATATGGAGCTGAAAGCACTTATTTTTTTCCTGCACACAGAGTGATAGATCCACTGTGCAGACTTGCAGTTACCTCTACCTATATGAAGATGCAGCGGGACCAAAGGACACTGTCACCCCTTAAATTCTCAGTCTGGTAGTACAAATGAGTTAGCTTCTATCCTCAGACGATTTGGGGGTTCTGTGTATGTATTTTCAGCTTTTAACTTCTCAGTAAATGTGGATGGTCTCAGACAAGTAGAAAAATAAGACAATAAAATATCTGGTTTGCTGTTCTAAATTTCACCATGTATTGTTCTAAGGCCTTGCTGCATTTCTTACTCCCATTTATCCCTCCACTCTCATCAGTAGGTGTGAATAGCAGGTTTACTTATTGACTTGCCAGTTGTATATGTTCAGCAGCTCTAACTCAATGACATCACTTATTAGGGAGATAAATGAGGGCAATTAAGCATCATGGCCATAACTGGCAAAACTTTCTGCGATGAGAGCATTATTAAAATGACAGAGTGCTTGTCTGTGCCTGCCCAAGGTGTATGATTCAGCCTCTCTCCTTTGCCTGGTCAAGTGACCCCAGCAGCATATCTCCCATGCATTGTTTCTATAGGGCTATATATAACCTCTCACGTAAACTGGCAATGTATATTGATTGATGACCATTTAATTTTTAAAAGCCATCTTCTCCTGTGTTATTTAAACAGGATAGCTGATAAACATTACACTTTAGTTCATGTTTGTTAAACTACTCACTTAAATAACCTCCTCAGATGCTGATAAATGGCACCTTCAGAAAGAATAGCTGTTACTTTTTTTGCATAATATGCTGGTGTTTAAGGCTTTTTATAGTATATCATACACAGGGCCTTGCTCTGTCGTTCAAAACCCAAAAGACATTTTATTAAAATATTTCTTTTTAATTCTGTCTGGCTAATATTTCTAAAAATTTTTAATACTGGATTTGAGGGAAGGAGGGAAATTGCCATGAGAAGTGGAAAGTTCATTTTGAATAAAAAAAAAAAATTCAAACTTTTTCCCTTAAAACATTAACTTCTCTATTTTGGGCAGAAATGTGACTATAAAGATCTGGAAAAATAAGACCATTGCAGGAAAAAGAAACAAGAAGGAGTAATACAAGGAGAGAGGTAAAGATGGTCAAATATAGTCTGAAGAAGCAAGGAAAAAAAAAAAAAGGAGAGAAAGAGGACAAAACCTAAATATAAAACAATTATTATGCAATGAGAAGCAGTGAGAAAACATGAACTAGACAGGGTGCTCCAGACTTTCCCCAGTAGCATCAGGATATAAGACGGAGCTATAGGACAGTTTCTTTACCGATCTGGGGCATCCCTGCCTCTCCTGCCTTCCTGCAGAAGGGATGTGATCTGCATTCACATGTCAGAAAAACCCCACCACCTTGCAGGGGAGATGCTCCCAGCATGAGGGCCCTGCAGGGTTTCTTGGGAGTCCTGCAGACACCCCATGCATGTACGGAACACACACAAAATGCATATAGATAAAGCAGCTGTGATGGCAGATCCTTGCCCTTTTTAAATGTCATAAAGTGAATGTATTGCACAGGCTGTGATGTGGCTGGCAAGAAAATGGAGATGATGTCCCTCTACTCTTGGATCGGAATGCTTCATTTTATAGAGCACATGATTTACCTGTGGTTTGTATCCTAGCACACACTGCCCAGAGCACAGTACCCAGAAGCCTGTTTCCAACACAGCTCCATTGCCAGGAACATCAGGGAGGGAGGAATGGGAGCCAGGAGCAATGGGGTAGTGCAAGCTGAGGCCGGATGCACCCTGGCCCCCAAGAGCTGCCTGAGAGAGGAAACCTGAAGCAAAGCACCACTTCTGAGGATTCTCTTCCAGGTGTGTGAAGAGGGATATAACCTGGGGTCAAAAAAACAGAGAAGAAAAAGAGGCAAATCAAGGCTGGATTTGAAAACAGACAGGTTACCTACCTTGGAAAGATTTTGCAGATATGTTAAGCAGAATTTAGAACAGCCATCTTCTTCCTCTGAATTGTTGCTCTATTTTATAGATGTCAGGAGACCTTGAATGCATTGTCATTCTTTCTATCCCTGCCAAGCCTGCTGCAGTGGAGAGCCTGTGGAATTAGGGTGCAGACAAAGATGGAAATGACTTAACAATTTAGCCTCTATGTTGATTTTTAAATGTTGTTTCACAGAGTTGAAAGGTGTAAAGAGTTAAGGAGAAACATACAAAGGGACTCTAGGGCGAGGAGGTGTGTTCAGACTGTGACAGAAGGCGCAGAGGGCAATGGGATAGGGGCAGCTGTGGTGTATGAAATAAAGAATGTATTTTTATGTACTCAAGAATGTGCCTAAATTATGAGAAGGATAATGTTGAAACAGACACAAAGTTAAGAACCATCATAAGGAATATAAGAAGAACCATGCCACATCAGACCAAAAGTCTATCTAGTTGGCCTCTTACATGTCACAGCAAGGTTTAAAAATACATATTAAGCCATCTCCTGCACTGGAAATAATGTGCTAGCCAAAATGAGCAGGCAGTCAGGGGATTTCCTTCTTTAGAATAGTAGTGCTCACACTGTTAGAAAATAATTTATTCTAATGTAATGTGACTGAATGCTCTTAATAGGCACAGAAATGTTTTATACATTTTCTTAATCCTGCTGATTTTTGGCTTAGTAATATCTATGAAAGGTGTTACATTAGTTAATAAGATGTTAAATAAAGACAACATTAAACTTTTATCACTGTTAAGCTATCTGCAATTCAGGTTCATTTATTGCTCCCATTTTATGCTTTTAAGGAAAAGTATAGAAATAAATGTTTTTAAAGACTGGACCAGCTATGCTTATGGAGAAAATGTTGCTTCTCTAACCTCCACTTTTTGCTTATCACCCCAATACTCATCTTTCTCCTCAAGGAGCCAGAACCTCTTTGCTGTCCATGATGAACAGTTTTCTTTGCTGTTGGCTTCAGTCAAATAACAAAGCCAACTCAACACTTATATTTCTTGACAGAAGAAAACCAAGAGGGTAGTGGTTGTTGCTGTTATTTCATCAAGGATGCTATCCATGTTTACCATATGGTGGTACAAAAATTTGGAACCCCATAATATGTATCTTTATTGTTTCCTACGTGAGATTATACACTAGGAAAAAGGTATTCTTTAATGACAGCAAATATACATGTTCTTTGTTTCCCCGAGTGTATCTATGTTTTTGTAAATCAGACAGCCTCTGTCATGCTATGAAATCAGCATACTTGTGTCATAGATTAACAGAATAATAAAGAAAATCTCTTGGGAAGTAGAACATACATATTGTTTTAAGTTTATATGGCAGTTGTCACCTGTTTACTTCTATCACATCCTGTAACCTTGGATGGTGCCTGTTACATCTCACTTGACCTGCACCATAGATGAATTCTTTCCATCCAAAGACTGATGAAATTTCAACTTTCACCTGTGCAAAGAATTGACTACAGCTATATAGATGCTAAGGATAGATACTACACTAAATGCCCAGCTTTAAAATGGCACAGTATATAATGGGACTCTTTCTCATATAGACATCCTTCAGCTGAAGGTTTTATTCTTATTGCTGTGAAAGAAAAAAACTTTGGATTATTCTCTTTCAGAAACAGGTTGATAATGCAGTTCCAGAATAGGATGGTCTCACAAGAAATTATAGCACAGGTTATTTAATAGGAAGTTTATTTCATAACAAAATTTAATATGTTAGTACCAAGCCATCACATTATTACATACATTTCTCCATGCGGTTAGATTTAAATTTTGTCCTGCACAGTGAATAGATTTTCATTAAAATATTTAAAATAATTCTTATATTTTCTCAGGAGCAATGAGAAGAGGTGGGTGTCACATTTTGCCTTTCACCTCCATCCTTTTGCATTTTGATGTAAGGCAGCAGAATGCCTGCTACTATTTAATTAAACACGAATCTGGATTAACTCCAGCTGTGGGCCGTGTAATCAGGGTTTATGAGTGTGTTCAAAAAGGGGTGTTTTCCCTGGCTCATATTTCATTGCTGCATGGAAATCTGCTCTCACTCAAACCTGTCCACATGCTGCAGTAAATGATTTTCCCTCTCTTCTGAATCATACATTTAGGCATCCCCCACTACAATTCTTTGAAAAGAAACAAAAAGGCACAAGCAGCCTGACTGGTCCACTTACACTAAATGTTAACTAATGATGAGAGGCATTGCTCGTTCATGTATAAATCTACCATTTACTCAAGTTTATACCATAATGACTGTAAGATCTATTAAATTGTTTTGTGCAGATTTATGTTATTCTCTCCAGATGATGACAATTTAATTGCTGTTGCTCATGGCTTAAGATGAGCTCAGTGCTCCGAAGTGCATTTACCTTTTCTTGAACATGCATATTGCCATCATGAATGACAAGCACACTACCGAATCTTTCTATAAGTACTTTTGCTACCTTTCAAAATGATAAATTATACATAAAATAACATGATAAGTCTGGCTGAAACTACATTTTTTTTTTTCCCTAGTAGAGGAAAATTATCCCAAACCCATATATATATTTTGTAGAGAGTCTATCCCGTCCACGTGTTCAAGTTGTATGAGAGAGCAACAGTGAAACTGTGTGTAAATTAATTAACTGGCACATCCATGAGAATTTGTGATCATATTTTACTTTCAATAGTCTTTTCTGAATATGCACTTTTCCTCTTTAGATGTCATCGTTGATCTATGGTGGTGCTTTTGGCAGAGTATGTCTCAATGTAAGAGACAATTGTCAAATAGATGTTGCTCATTGTTCATTTCCATAGGCTGGACATCTTCTTGTGGTAATTTGATATGGCAAGTTTTCTCAAGCTTTCAGCAGAGATTCAGACTACAGATGATAACGAAAACTAAATCAGAGTTCATCATGCAGAAAAGATTCTGAAACTTTGAATTTTTTAAATTTTGTAGCTTGTGTGGAGGTTACAGACGGGTAAGCTCAAAAACATTTGGCCTTACCGCAATATTAGATTTGCTGGCCAAACATCACCTGCCAAAACAAACTAGAAATAAATAGCTCTCTTTTCAGGAGAACAGAGCCATTTCCCCTCCCTTTTTTATTTCTATTTTAGTCTTTCTTCCAATCCATCAGCATGAAAAGAACATTGAATGTAATTCTGGAAAATACATCCAAATATCTTAGACTTTCTGATAAATTTTCTCTAGGACATTTTAAGCGGCAATTTCGATCACCACAGATTGCATATTTGAGTTAGACAGAGTTTTATAGGGACATATAGTTGCATGTGGCAGGATGTTTCTTTGTCTGTCATATAGTCCCACAGTCAGTCTCTGGGGAAAGTGAAATTTTAGACCTCACTTTCTTTCTGTTCCTAGTTGTTTGGGTTTTTTTTTTAATTGAAGAAAAAAAATTATTCTATATTTTCTTTTTTGTCTTCAGGATGTTATCTATTTAATTTTCGAATGGTGTTCTTCACTGCTTTTCCACCTACCCTTCATGCCAGTCCTTACAAAAAACCTAATATTACAAGTAGTACTTGTCTCTATAATGTTTCTCGTCAAGACAGTGGGTGAGGGAGTTTTAATGTCAGTCCTAGAATCCGCTCTGATGAGATTCTAATTAAGTTGCCAGCATAGAGAAAATTAGAAAATCACAGCAGTTTAAGGCTTAACCTTCAAGGAAGCTTGAGCAGATATGAATAACGTTATTTCTGAAAGATGGCATGAGTGCAGTTGCGGGTGCTAATGTGAAGCGGTGCATGTTCAGTACATCATCTTTCCACGCTGACAAGTGGAACAAGCCATAGTGCAAGTGCATGTTTAAGTCCTTGAGGATATAAGATATATTCTTATTATTGAAGGAAATGGTGGTGACTAAGGCAGTTTACATGAAATCATATGGTCAAGAGCACTCTCTGAAATTCTTATTTCTGTCTCCAATCCAGGTCGCTGATTTGACTGTACCTACATCATTTCACTGTTACCAACTCTCATGTGCCATAAGCAACCAGACAAGTTTGCATGACATCTGAATTTTTGCAGCAAACTCAGATTTATGATTACACATATAGCCAGTTTCTCATTCTGGATGGAGAGCTGCTTTTCTCAGATTTTATATCATGTTCAAGATTCTAATATTCAATTGTATATATATGTAATGCAACAGCTACATACATGCTTACATTCCACTCATTTGGAGAACAGGATAGCAAACTTGAGGTGAAAAACGCATTTTTATGTACTATCCTTTTATCCTTCTTCTGAGTGAATAAACGCTGGGACTGCTCTGTGCAGATATAATTCAGCAATAACTTGCAGCTTAAACAACATTCCAGATTTTTGCTTCCACCTCTGTTTTTAATACTGCTGTGCTTTTCAGCCACTAAGACAGAACAAGTCAGCCAGGCAATCCCGTGACAAACTCCACTAAGGACTTCACAGTTAACAAAACAATGAATGAAACATCATTCTGGCACACAGAACAGCTTTCTGCTGTCTTCAGCCGCCTTTGCTTTTTTTTCCCCAAGTGGAAAAGCAACTTCAAAAACAAGGTGCTGTCATTTTAGCAAAGGAGAATTAGGACTGTGAAAGGATGAAGTGTCCTTGCACAGAAAGACTGCAGCTAAAATTGTATCAATATTCCTGTTATAAACTGATAAACACAGAGCTCTGTGAGGTCAAGTTGTACATGCTTGAGCTGACATGCCAATCTGCCAGCAGTCATATGGTTCTCATATGGCGACACGCCACAGATGCCAGGAAAATGTGAGAAGTTTCTGGCTCATTTCATTTCACTCTCCTGAATGCCATGTTTGCCTGCACACACACACACACACACACACACACACACACACACACACACAGTAGNACACACACACACACACACACACACACAGTAGATTTTCTGTTTTAAATAGAGCGATTGTAGCCCTTGTATTGCCATTTTCTTAAAGAGTTTGCAATAACTCACCCAAGCTGATTCCTGAGACTTCATAGAAAGACTTGTCTTGGAAATGAGAGCAGGTTTGTTGGCTTTTTTTTTTTT
>WBMY01005598.1:47922-116720 GCA_013397315.1 Donacobius atricapilla
AAGCCTTCAAAACACTCCCCTAGCCATTTTTAAATGACATCAAAAGACGGAATTAGAAAAAGAGACAGACAAGATAACAACACATCATATGTGGATGCATTTTGCACTCTTATAACATACATTTAGGGAAAGGAATCTGAAAAGTTTTAGTTGTCTCAGAATGAGACTTCTTCCAGTCTCTAACAACATTAAAACAACTCTTATTAATGCTTGAGCAGCAGCAAGTATTTCTTTCATTGGTTCTGTTTAGTCAATGTGCATTTTTGTATCAACTATATAATACCCCTGTCACATGGACTGACATGATAGTGCACTAACAATTGTCTATATTCACATTTGGCAAACAGACCACAATTATTCATTGAGTATATAATGCACAATTTACAAATTGCTGAAATATGTATTTCCACATCAGACCATCTTTCAAGCTTTTACAGTCTTTTGTGTCAGGTTCAATTGTCTTCAAGAGGAATTGTTTTCGTTTTCTTTCTTTTAAACTGTTACTAAAGGGAAAAGGCTGAGACAAATATAACTACAGTCATTTTTAATGTAAAAGGTTTCTTCTATGACTTAGAGCACACACTTCACTCTTGCCTCACCAAATCCAGATACTGTGATTTTAAATGGATTTATTTCAAGTTTTTAAAGCAAAACCTTTAACTGGTCTTAGGTTTAAAACATGGAAGAGAAAAAATGCACGTGAGTGTGTGTGGTGTGTGTGCCTGTGTGTATGCACTTGTACCCACACATGCAACTGTGCATGACGCGGTGATTTCTCCATGTAGGACCAAGTTGGAACTTAACTCACCTCTGCCACCTCACTTACCTTTGGTCAGAAATCTCTCTCTTCAAGAACATTAAAAATATCACATTTCTGTCAGCTTCAAACACTTGAGTCTACAGGAAAGTAATTTTTTCTTTTCTGGTATTAACATCTACCTCCTTAGGATCACCCTTTATAAAAGTTTGAGATAAGAACACTGAATCAGGAACATGCAGTAACTTTCTCATGTATAAAAAAGGTAGGATTTGGTGTTATTGGCATCTAAATTTATAAAACCAGGAAAAAGAAATAAGAGAGAATTCTCTGCGCTGTGAAGATTTGTGCATTTCAAAAACAAACATTTAGATTTTTTTGATTTTACTTTCATTTACACATCACTTCTAAATCAAGGGAGAAAGTTCAGCTCAGACAGTAGCCTACCTTTGAGGAAAAACAAGTTTGAGTTCTTGCTTGGCCTAAAGATTCCTGCACAGTTCTGTTCCTAAGTCTTTAATTAAGGTACTGCCCCCCATCCCCTTCCCCAAACCTGTTAAAGTTTTGCACTTGACATCTAAATGCAGGGAACCAGGAATGCTTCTCATCTTGCGGGTTCAAATGAATGTCCTGTCTACATCCTGGTGCTGGAGAAATGCTCATATTGCTGTCTCCAGCACCCTAAGTTTCACAGGAAAGTGAGTCCAGCTGCCAGTGAGAGCCCAGTTGGGCTTTGGTGCGGTCCCACATCTATGACCTCAAGACAGGCCGTGGCAAAGGTCAAAGTACACACACTTGTCAGCTCCTCACATGGATGCCCAGACAAAAGACAATAAAAATGCCATGTAAGAGTTCTGCAAGTCCTCACATGACTTCTATTAAGTATCTGAAAGACAAATACTGATTGAATTAAAACTAAGGCAAATAACTTTCCTATTTAGAAAGGGAGCACTGCTGGAATACGCTCCTGTGACAAATCCCTATTCTCCTTCCCGAAAACCCATGGTTTAATGTCTCTTGCAAAGGTATTTCTTATTTTTCCAGGGTCTTGCCTAGTTTCTCAGGCTTCAGTCAAGGTAACTGGCCCATAGAGATTTCTTTAAAAGTAAGATATTCTCAATAGACTGATGAAGCATTCCTGAAATATTTTGACTTTCAAGTGTCATCAAAAAACAGTATAATGTGAAATGGAGTCCTTAGTACGAATTTGGAGTTTCTTGCTCATCTTTTTCCTGAGGTCAGTAACTGTGAAAAATATCACAAACTTGGATCTAAACTTTTTTTTTATGAAGCTTTCTATCCTAGTGCTTTTGCTCAAGGGACCCTTATCATTGCAGTAAGTATAACAAAGAAGCCGAGGAACAGAACTCCAGTTTGTTTGTTGCTCTGTAAAACACATACATTTGCACAAATGTTTTGGAATAAACATTTGTGTTTGTGCTTGCACAGCAATTAACAGATTGTAAATACCATCCAAAGTACAGCATCCACTTAGACTTATAGTATATGCAGCCCCTGCTAGGATTTTGGTACATAAGACATGAGTCCTGACTGGATTTCACTTTCCTTTTTTTTTAGATGTCAGTGTAGATAAAGGACTTCTTAAATGGAGTCTGTCTGATTTAACTCAAGGTTCGTGCTTTTGAGATTATATTAAAGGAATCAAGACAGCAGCAGTCTCAAATATTGATTTCAGCATTGCAGGTACTGTATATTGTATATATGCTGTCAATACTATGACCTCCTTGCAGTGATTGAAACAATTTTTGTCCCCGAACAAATTAGAGCATTAGAGCATAGTTCAGATGACAACAAACATTGTACATGTAGCTCTATCTTAATAGTCAAATCATATTTTTTTTAACTTAATTTGTCAAGTTCATAACTATCACTTAGAACTTGCTGACAAGGAACCTGATAACACATCATATCAAATTCCATTTTACAACTGTTTCCTTGGAAACACAGGCATAAAAATGGGCCATGCACAATGGAATGAAACCAAACAAATTAAAATTAACCTTAAAGAATTCCCACAAATCACAAACTCTTTGCATTGTTAAAATTCATGCAAAACCAGGGATAATGATTCCTACAATAAGAGCATCATTAATCTCACATTGCCATAGACCCTTCTTGCTTTGGCCCTGATCCATCAAATCACTTTAGCATGTATGAAACTTTAAATGCATGAATTAGCCCACTCAACAGAGTGAGTCATGTGGCCAAGGTTATTCATGTAACTCAAGAACTACACAAGAGGTGGCTTTGTCTGCAGAGGCTCACTAGTGCGAGCACACACATATATATGTGTATGTGTGTATATATATATATGCACTCTGTAGGCTATGCATACATCTTTGGAAGCCATGCACAGGAGTAAAAATAACATAAATAACATATAAAACACTCAAGTCTTCATATACCATAAGTTATGACTTCTGATTATTTAAAAACATAAGAACAAAACTCGATAAAGGTAGGAAGACATTACTTTTGAGCAATCTGTTTACATAAGGGTACAAATTTCATTTACTGTAAAAATTACATGCCAGTTCAAAGAAGAAAAAAATGCTTTTTTTTGTTGACTTTTGGGATTTTCTTCCATAGGTTTGAATTGACTTCAGAGTAAGATTATGGATGACCTGATAAGAGAACTGTCCTGAGATTTACAGATCCCTTCCTAAAAATGTCCATTAAGTTTGTTTTTTACAATTATTAAGCAAACCAACATTTTTCCTCCTTTTTATTTTAACAATTAAGATGGGTATGTAGATTCTTGTGCTTGCATGTGAGACTTAGTGCATCAAATTTATATGGCAGGACTATCAAAATGGAGATATTATGCTGGGAAATGTATTCTTTCTCCCAGTAAAACACAGTACCAGTGACCAGACAGCATTTTAATTCTACCACTCCTTGCATTAAAAAACTTTCTATTTTTAGAAGCTTTTCAGAATACCTTTTTTTTTTTTTTAAAAAAAAAAAAAAAGGAATTTGTCTTGGGGAGTTCACTACTAACAATTAACTAAACCTAGTTATTTTATAGTATGTTCAAAGATTTCAGATTTCAAAATATTTGTAAAGAATTTACATATTACTGACTCATTTCTACAGAAAGGGACACTGATGACACAGACCACAGACTTCTCAACAGAATTGGCTGTTCCCCATAGATCTTAGATTTGCATTGAGATATTTTATTGTAATGGATTTTTAAAGGATCTCACAGCAACTGGACTATAACAAAAGTCCTACTTGACCTAGGCACAGCAAAGAAGAGATAAAGCTTGAAATGTGAAAGATATCTAATGTAAAGATGAAAATGGGCATCAAGTTATGTTGAAAAGAAAGCTCCTTTAGTGTAAGTGCTTCAATTTCAGGATATGAGTCCTGAAACAAGGAGAGAAAATCCATAAGTACTTGAATGATCTCTTCTTCTACTTTTTATCTTTCCTCAATTATAAAATAAATATTAAAAGTACTTAACTAACTCCCATCCAACCTTTTTTCCCAGTAATTTTGTCTCATCAGCATAAAATGTTGACTATTTTAGTCAAAATTTTGTAGCTCATGAGATTTCAAAAGCAGATATATGTTTGAATTTTTTATGGTAGTACACATCTCATTTTGCAGAGTTCAGACCCAATTTCAGTAGTTTTTTCATATAACTCTGGATTAAACCAAACCTTCATTTATCTAAAACCACGGTTATATTTTTTCCTTCAATCTTACCTATCCTTTGCACAGGAAATTGACACTTGAACTTCTGAAGATAAAACTATTTCTCACTGAATATTGTAGCATGTCTGCTAGCTCTCATGAAATTTCATTAACAAAAATTAATGAATAAGGATTCATAGAATCATTTCAAAACTCCAGAATGTCTCAAATTTTTTTGTCTGTTCTTATGTTTACGTTCACTACAATAGCAGCCACCTGAGGGAAATCTGATTTCCAGAGCTTTAGGATAAATGATTGAAGGTGCAAAACATCTCAAATTCTCTTGAAATTGTGTTGTTTTTAATATATTCCCTTATTCCTCTGTAGAGTGGTATGCTATTACATATTCTCAAATGGATTTTACTGCTGTTTTCTTCTCATGATTCCTTGCAAAATTTGTACGTGGAAATGGAATACTCTATGGTCTTAGTTAAAGTTTAACGTAAGCCAGGTATAAATAACATGAAGGAAATAATGAAATACACTTGCTTTTTGTCACTGTTGACATAAATTCAGACTGGCCAAGGAGGATGCACAGTAAAGTGCTCTTCTCCACTGCCCTCACAGTTAAATGTCACTTGAATGTCGTTTCAGTGGTTGCTACCTAAAGGTTTAGAACGGGATTTGACATTGTTTTAATGAAGTCAATAGGAATTCTTGCCAGCTATAGAGAGAATCCTGAGGGTGCCCCATTTCTTTATTTCACGGAATCTGATTTTACATAAGATTTCATGGTCATTCTTGGAGATCTGCTAGAGCCAAGAGAATGTTATGTCACTTGCACATTAGAGCAGTGTCTTTGTATTTCTTGGTTACCAGTAGGTAGAAATAGCAGGCAAACTGAGGGCTCAACCCATGGATTTAATTGAAGCAGTTGCTAAAATATGAGTACGATCTTCAATGAGGAATCTGTCTTTTCACAACTGCACATGGCTATTACAGTATTGCAACAAAAGTTACTGGTACTTGGAGATAAATTTGTGTTGAGAGATGTGCCAAAATCAGCATCTATATTCTTGAATATTTTTGGAAAATTGCAAAATTAAGGAGCTGCCATCTCCTACCAGCAACTAGAATGTTTTTTCTGGCATAGTGGCTTTCGGACTGTTTTTAGTTATTGTCAAGTTTGACCCTACACACTTGTGCAAATAAGTGAAATGAGGTCTGGAGGCTTAAAATGATCTTGACAGCTACAGGTTGTGTACAGCAGGTCTCTGTAAACCTTATAAGGTCTTTTTGCCCTGGAAGTCCAATAACAAACATTTTAGGGCTCCTGTTGCAGATTTCAGTCTTTCTTTGAGACTTAGATTTTCTGAGGTTTCTGTTGGCCCTCTTTCCTCCCACTGTTTCTTCCCCTTCACCTGAAACCATTGCATTTATATCTCAAGAGCATGTAACATTCCCCAACAGTGTGGGCAGTGCTAGCAGTGTGAGAGCTGCCTTACCCCTCCTGATCTCAAAACAAATTGCTTTTCCAGTCTCTGCAGGTTCTGCAAGGTAATGATGTGGCTGCCTAAAATTTGTAGAAGGATCTCCAGTGCAGGATAGAATACCAGCACAGAGTAGACCACCAGTGAAAAACCTCCTGTGTTTAATCCTGCAGCAAGACCCCAGACTTCTTGGTATGACACAGAAGATAACTGCAGTTACTGTCCATGTTACACCATCAGTAATCTCACCGTGCAAAATGTAGTATCAGATCACCAAAATTATACACACTTTTTTTTTCTTTTTAATAACCACTGCTTCTTACACCTCTTTTGCTACTTAATTTTTGAACCTTTTTCCTTATCTCATGGTCCTGAAGCATTTATCTAGAAACACCTTAATGAGAGTGATGCATGGTGACTCATAAAGTCAAGTGTCACTAAATTACCGAAGGACTGAAGTATGAGAATAAAATCTCCCTGAAGGTTGTTGATTTCTAATTTTATACACAGAGAGGAGGAGCAGAGGGGAAGGTTTTGCTTTTCCCTTAATTCTGCCATATTGTCTGATTCACAGCCGGAGACAAACTGAAATGGCCATCTGGTTGATGTGCATACAAAAGGAGTGGTTTGCCAGACAAAGAAAGTACCTTTTATCATACAAAGCAATGCATGTCCTCCTATCAAGTTTGCATTCTGTGGTTCTGGTGGAGCTGCAGGTATGTAGGAGCAGACCCTACATAGCACCCAGACATAGCAGCTGTTGTTAAAATAGTAATGCAAGTACCGAGGGCTCTGTGGTACATTCATAACATAAAATACACGGCAGTCATTCTGAATAGTTTCAGCTCCTCGTTTCTGATTTTAGCTGGACCATTCCAGTTCACTAATTTGCTCCCATTACAGGAGAAAGTACAGCATTTTCTGCTTAAATAATAATTTAGAAATCAGGGACCACTGTGTAAATGGACCTTTTTAAATAGGGGCATGGTTTTTGCAGCCATTTAATACCACCCACAAATGTATCAGTCTACTTTTTGTGATGTCAGTTCTGTGTCCACATGCCTAAAAGAAAAAATTGCTTGAAAAGCAGCCCCTTTTTGCCCATATCAACTTTTGCATTCTTAATAAACATACCCAAACACTTCCAAATGGATACTTCATACTAGTTTGATTTCATCTATATTTCAGTTCAAACTGCTGATCCCAGCGTATCCATCACTCAGACTATGTAAAACGTCCCATAAATTTTAAAAGAAAAATTGACAGTAGAACATTATAATAAACCTTCCCCTTTCCTGGCTGTAGCTGTTCAGAGGAATGCAAGAAATTTTTGTTATTTCATATGCACAAGATATCTGCTGTGTTTATGACTTAATTTTCCCCTTCTATGGGGTACCTTCATTAGAAGAAAGACAGTCATATCTACGAAGCACAGGCATTGTTGTTCAAAATCAATCCTTTATTTTAATTTTCTCATCCTCTCTTCTCCATTGAAACCTCCTGCTCTTGACGCTGGACTCTTTTGACCTCCTCTTGAGGGGGTGTTTCATTGCCTTTGCTGCAATGATAACTATGGAAGTAGAACATCCTATTTCCCCATAAAGCTGTCCAGGGAAATGGAATGGAAATTGCCCTGAACTGGCAATGGAAGAGACTCCACTCCTGAGAATGGGTTGCTCTATACTGATATTCCTATTTGCCTGATCTCATTCCATTTTAAATGATTTGTAAAAAAGATTGAAGCAATATGGTTTTCTAACTAGAATGAGGGTCAAAGAGATAAAGCCAGCAAACAAAAGGAAGCTAAGGAATGATCCCATGTTTCTAAGCATCATTGGGAGTTCATTTTCCTGGTATGTGGCTGGCATGGCAATATTATTAAATGTTCCCCAGGTAATGTTGCTAGGCTCCAAATTCTGTATTTTACTTCCAGAAAACCAAACACTTTCCTTTACAATCAACTATCCCCTCCATCAATACGTAACAAAATACCCAGTATAAAAGCTGTTTCATTTCAGACAGTGACTTCCGCTGTATTAATGCTGTTGTGGTATAAGGTCATGTTAAAACAAGAAACAATCAACTTAAATATTACTCACAGAATATAGAAGTGTAATTGTAGCAAAAATATTCTAATAAGGTTTTACAGGTCCAATACATTATTTTGAAATAAATGTGTGCAAGGATGCTTTAAAAGATGGTACTGAATTCTAAGTGTCAGTCATGCAAGAAGCAGAGATTTAAAAGCAGTCTTTGTATTCACAGGTCCATGACACAGAGTCCCTATTTGGAATACGATGAAAGAACATTCAAGGACAAAAGCGTTTCTGGCCCTAAATTTCCCTTCACTTCATTCAATTATCTAGAAACCTATCCTTTTTCCTCCTCATAACATATGACATCGAATTTCTATGCATTAAGTGAAACTTCCCTCTGTTGGGGAAGGACCTCTAAATTTCTCAGCCATGCAGTTTCAAATTGCAGTTGGGCCAGGAATTTTTTCCATTGATCTAATGCACATGTGTATTGAAATGTACCGTGCATTATGTGTTGTGCATTCTCACCCACTAAAAAAGAAATAAAACCATTTGTTATACTCAAACCAGTCTCTGAAGGTGATTTCACACTCATCTTCCCATAGAGGGAGCAATTCAAGCCTCTTCTCCAACAGGAGTCCTTGTAGAGACCCGCTGGAGACCATGACAGGGAAAAACAATCTCTGTAAGAAGGGGTTTCCACAGTGTAGCTGTGGACTGGGGCTTGTCAACTACACCACCTGATCTGGTCTTTGCACTCTTTACTGCAAAAGCAAAGCAGATTTCCCTGCTACTCTCTGTAATCAGCATGAAAAAGAAACAGAAAATAAAATAGAGAGAAGAAGTAGCCCAAGACAGAAAGCTACCAGTGTTTATCTACAATTTAGAGAGCCCCCAATTAGATTTTTCTTGGGGCAGTGCATTAATTTTTCATAATACTTGAGTTCCAAAATCTTAGTGTCCAAATGCCTAAATGTCTATGGTTGGTTGCCATAATAAAGATGTGATGTATTCAGATGTTTTGGCAAGGTTTACACAAGAACCCCAGGCTTAAATATTATATCTATTATTTTACTCTGTTATATTAGCTCTATTTGTGCTCTCCATTTCTGGAGAGGTTGTTAATATACCCATTCTGCTGTGCTCCCTATTACCACCTAGCAGGAAAAAGCAGAGCAACACCTTGTAATCCCAAATCAAACTTCTCAACAGAGAGAGCAGAAACCCTCAGGAATTTATCTCTAAAATTTCCTCCCCATTCTCCTAACAGCACCTCTTGGTCAGATCAAGGTTTTGCCACTGCCTCTTTAACCAGCTTCCAGAGCGCTGGAGCAGGAAAATACCATTATGCCTGGTCGAAACAACAGCCTTACACTGGGCCATTTCTGTCAGTCTCTTGGCACCTCTGTACTGGGGAGAGGGAGCGCAGTTCTTCTCCCATGCATGCAAAGTCATATTGATAGAGAGGAACAAAGGTACAAAGGCAACCTATTTATTTGTTTTGCAAGCACAAAATGTGCAAGATAGGATGGTCAGCTATATGTGCAAAAGTAGTCAGATGGAACAGAAACCTGGAGTTCAAAACATGACCCATGCTCCACACTGAATCAAAAAACCAAGGTTTTTTAAAGATTGCCTTTGATAACGCTCTGTTTTACAGAGAAATATGTGCCAAGGACTTACTCAAACACAGTGAAGTTGTTGAAAAGACTCACTGCTGTTGAAAGACTTTGAACCAGGCCAAAAGACTTTCTAGAATATTTCACTAGTAATGAAAATAAAAATGAGTAGCTGGAAAGGCTAAGGGCGATAGGGACGTTTTAAAATGCGGTGGTAGAAAACCAAACATGCAAGCGAGCAAAGCGAGAAAGACAGTGACCATCTGCCACACGGAGCAGGGACAGAGCCGTCGATCCACTTCTTGTACCAAAGCAGGCCAGGAAGATCTTGGGGCAGGATCCCGCAGGCGGAAGGCTGCCCTGCCCGTCCTCTGTCTCCTCTCAGCGTGTCCTTCTTGCTTCAGCCCGGCAATAAAGCTTCAGCCTGGAAGCCCCCATGTACAAGCTTCAAAACAGCCACAAGCACATTGTTTTACCTTCCCCTGGAAAAAAAAAAAAAAAAAATATATATATAAAAAAGGGAGTTGATCAAGCCAAGGACATTGGACATCTTAAAAAAATAAGTATAAAAAGCAGAAAGAATTAGGAAAAATAAAGGAATGGATATGTTTCCTCACCACCACTTTCATGGAAGCTCACTTAAGACCCTTGGCTATTCATGCAGTAGGACAAATTACAGAAAACCTGATGGGTACCTCCCTGCCTGCACAAGGGTGGAAATAGGGCATTTGGGGCTGCTAGCCGTGTGGGTGGTGGCCAGGGAGGGACAGAGTGTTGTGAAGATTCTGATCTGGGCAGGCTGATCCTGTAAGGTACTGAGCCACCTTGTCAGGCGCGTTGGGAACCTTGCAGGATTGGGCCTTGAATGCCTATACCTGATAGGCAGCCATGGCAAAAATGTTATACTCAGATATCCATCCAAAAACGGGGAAACAAGAATCACTGTAATAAGCAGTAGATGTGGAATTTTTAGCATAAATGGGAAAACCCATCATTTAATACATAACACAAGGTCCATTCTCAGTCACATAATTGCTGTCAGCTAATGCCTGGTAAACCCTGCCTAAATTGGGATTTTATTGTATCTATTTTATTATATATCTATATTTACTCTGACAAAAGTTGGACAAACTTGTCCAAAAGACTAGGGGTCCATTTTATGTGCTTGGGTGTCCAAGCACCTGCCAGCTGTTTGTCCCTTGAATTGAGGACATCATGTTTTCAATTTCCTTCAATAAAGCTATGAATCTGGCAATTTGCTGGCCTGCTTCAGCTAAACAGAAAGGACAATTTGAGAAAGATCATAGTTCAGGCTCAGTCAGACGGAAACGATTGAAAACAGAGAGCTGGCTGCTATGTTTCCCCAATGCAGCTTGCTGTCGCAGTTTGACTGACAAACTGACTTTTTTGAGGTGCTCATGCCCATTTCAGTCAGAGTTTATTGAAGGTGATTTTGATCTTCTCCATGAGGCCACAGCAGCGGCCATGCCATCTGTCACCTTGATTGCATCGTGGATTCTCTGGAGAGAGTGCGATGGCTCCTGATCATTTACAGATTGTGCTGCTTTCGCCTCCATAAGGACCACATGCACAGAGCCAGATGGTGAACATACACGCTTATTATAAGTCTTTATCTCTGTGCAGGAAGGAGAGGCACCATTAGATCTCCCTCAGGAGCTCCGCTCCTCTCTACCATCATGCTGCTCTTCAGCAAATACAGTCTTCTTCAGCTGTCATCAGCCTACCTCTGAAAATTAAAAAAATAAACAATAATTCCATCAGCCCAGGCACGAGACGTACAGACAGTGCCACAAAGCAGCTCCCCCCGCCCTTCCCCTGGCACACACACACACACACCCGGGCTCCTGCGACTGTCAGCGTTAGGTGGAAACAAGTTTGTTCGCGAAAAGACAGTTAATGTGCAATTAGGAGAGACTTCTTTGTGAAAATAAAGCGATGCCATCCTGGTTGTTCTTGGCACATTTCTAATTCAGCGCGCTCTCTCTTTAGAGCAAAGCCTGAGCAGGCGATTGCTGTTTTTCCAAAGGCAGCTTTGTGTTTGTGTCTGTGTTTCTCCTGTCGGAGAGCAGCGATGGGGTTCTGGTTGCCACGGGTTGCGTGGCTGAAATGCGGCTGTCAGAGCTGGGGAAAGAGGCACGGGCGGCAGGGAGGGAGCCGCGCCGGGGCCGGGGCCCGATGCGCTCCCGATGGGCGAGGGGGCCGCGCAGCCACCGCGGAGGTGACGGCAAACGGGAGCCTATCAGCGGCCCGCTCTCCCTGAATCTGCCGGGACCTCTCGGCAAGGATCTATCCTGGAGCCAGTCCCTCCTTGCCGAGGGAGAGGGGAGCAGCCGGCACGCCGCACAGACGCTCACCCCGACTCGTTTAATGCATGTACCGCAAGCATGACCTCGGCCACGGGCTGCCAGATTGCACAGTCTGAGCGCTTCTCTCCGAGAGTTCCGATTTGTTTTTGCAGCTCCCGCATAACAAACACTTAATTGCTGCGAACGTGGTTTTCTCCTTGCTAGCTGCTATGTTCCCACTCAGCGGCAGTTTCTCCTTTAAGGACCTGTAATTATTAAATTTCAAAATCTTAGCAGAAGAACCATTGCAGACATACATTTCTGGGCTTTGCCAAGCACAGAGCATCCTTCAGAGTGAAAACCTGGCCTACATCCAGCCACAGTGTCTTTCCTGAAGCACATGGAGATTAATTTGTTTGTTTCTTTCTTAAAAGTGCTTCTTTTCTGACGACTGGATGTCTTCATCAGATTCAGAAACGAGACAAATAAGATTCAGAAACAAGACTGACACCTTCCAAAATGCTTCAGGAACTTGTTAAGGTCACTCTCCCAGAAATGGGGGAAAAAAATCAGGAAAATGAAAGATAATGGATTAAAAAGGAGAGAGTGATAGATGAAGATAACATCACTTACACTGATTATTCTTTGCTTTTTCTCTTTATATGTAAAAACAGGGATCACGTAAATGCTTTCTATGATTTCTGTCTATAAATTGTTCTTAGAAATACTACAGTTTTCAAGTAGCTTCTACTGCAGGAAAACCTCAGTTTCAATATGCAGAGATTCCACCCTACTTTTCCCTTTATTCAAACCATGTGGAAGAGAAATGCATGTTTTCTTAAAAAATAGTATATTCCTCCACAGGTTAAGCCATGTTTAAATACTAACTTTGGCAGCTCTCCTAGGTGACACCAAATCCTTTTTTTTTTTTCTTCCTACTTCCAATTAATTTACTGTATCAAACTTCCAATTTTGCCACAAAGCTTTAAATATTTTACAGAGCTGTTCCCCACACTTCGTGTTTCAGATCCTGGATGCTGTGACATCAAAAAACAGGGGAAAAAAACCCAAAAACAAACAACCAAAAAAACCCTTTCCACAAATTAAAAAGGTTTCAAATATAAAATTAAATAAGTAGAAACACATGCATATGTTTACTGTATACCAATATCTCAAGCTTATATCAGGGCATTATGTTCTTCTTCTTGCAGTATTGTGTAAGCTACTAGCTGATGATAATGCTGCATTTTGTGAATCTGTAATTCCACTAGAAAATATAAGGTCTCTGTGTGGTATTACAAGTGCAGTACGTAGAAAAATCCCTGTGATAACTAGTAATTTTTTCTGCACTCTTTTGTCTGGGTCTATCCATCCCTAGTATCCCTTCCCAAATTAGGCTAGCATGTGGCTATCATGTATTCCCTCTGTGGATAGACTTATATATTGTGTTCAAAATCTCTATTAATCTGATTAAGCTAGTGAGTGACTAATCCTTTAATCTCCCTGAGAGCACTGTTATGTCTGCTGTGTGTCAGATTTGTAACTAGTAATCAGTTAAGTAAATGCTAAAAGTTAAGCAAAAACTACTTTGGACCCACTTTAACAGCTGCTTTTGGTTAGTGACCTTTACAGTTGTAACTGTATGGAGAATATGAGTGAAAAGAAGAAATTGCTTGTGGTGGCAAATCTGCTGCTCCGAGCATACCAGTTGTAAGGACTATCTTGTTACTGCTTCCCCAGTCTTTAGTTAATCATAAATGAACAGATAATTTCCCCCTTGCTTTGTATCTTTCACTCTGGAAAGAAAATACATAGGATGGTTTCTGTGTATTTATAATTTGAAAAGGAATTTCTGTTGCAAATTAATTTCCAACTATTTGGGTTATTCCTTCTTTTCATTAAAGTCATCACTGCTGGGCTAGTTTTAGACAGCATAGAGTTAATTTTCTTCACAGTAGCTGGTATGGGGCTACATTTTCATTTGTGCTGAAACAATGCTGTAATTCAGGGATGTTTCTGTTATTATTGATCAGTGCTTACATAGGGTCAAGGCCTTTTCAGCTTCTCACCCCACCCATCAGCGAGGGGTCTGGGGCTGCACCAGGAGTTGGGAAGGAACACAGCCAGGACAGCTGTCCCCAGCTGACCATAGGGATATTCCATAACATATGGTGTCACACTCAGCATGTTGACATGGGGGAAGAAGAAGGAAGTGGGGGACATTTGGTCTGATAGTGTTTGTCTTCCCAAGTCACCATTATGTGTGATGAAGCCCCATTTTCCTGAGAATGGTTGAACACCTTCCTGCCCACAGGAAGTGGTGAATGAATTCCTTATTTTGCTTTGCTTGTGTGCATGCAGCTCTTGCTTTACCTGTTAAACTGTGTTTGTCTCAACTCACAAGTTTTCTGACTTTAAATCTTCTGATTCTCTCCCCCATCCCACCGTGGGGGGTGTGAGCGAGCAGCTGCATGGGGTTTAGCTGCCAGCCAAACCACAATTGCTAAACCTTTACCTGAGCAAACACAGGCACATTTTAAAAGCTGCAGTGGAAAAAAACCCACAACTGTTTTACCTTAATAAAAGGAGACTGTGTGGAAGAAGATTTAGGGCAGGGGAAGGAAAATGTGCAATCTTCATATAAAAAAAATGTGTAGACCTATTGCTGGCAGATGTAGAAGCATTAAGTCAATATGGTAACAAGGATCAATATGCCCTCAGGCAAGATATGACTATGACAATGCTGAATGCATGTATAAATTTCCCACTCCAACTAGCTGCCTAGGAAGAAAATGAATTCAAAGCAGCCATGCAGAGAGGAGTAAATCTTGAACCTGGTATCTGGCTCAGAGAGGTGACCAGGGCACCAGGAGACAACCAGAGAGGTCAGTAGGAATACTTCCCAGACAAGCTAGCCCTTGGTATTATGCCTCCTGTTGTTACCCCTGCAGCCTCAGGTCCACATTCCTCTCAATAGTACCCATCAGGAATGCACAAGGTTTGCTCAGTTTGATTCTCATGGTGGCTACACTGCTGAATTGACTTTCCCTGGTATTATATATTTGCAAATGACTTCTCTTTACTCCCAAACTCCTTTACCTGAGTGAGGAGAGGGCATGATTCTGAGTCACAGAGGCTGCAGAATGTTTACCAAATGTCTCTTTTCAGACATTCTTTCAGAAGGGCAGCAACTGATGGGCAGATGAGGATTGGCAGAATAAAACTTGTTGGGAGATGATGATGTTTGCTTGCTCTTAGGGAGACCAGCCAGGCCTGTCAAAAACTCAAAAGGCTGCAGGAGCACTAGATTTCTGTAAACCCATTTATATATAGTATTTTCAAGGAAACCTTGGATAAAGAACATCCATTAATTATAACCACACATAAATCAAAACACTTAAAAACTAGTCTTTTACTTTTTTTTTCTTTTTGTAAGATTATCTTTAAATGCAGTCATTTAACCTCAATTAAAAAGAGAGTAAGTCAAGCAGACACAAGAAATATCTAAGTAAAAAGGAATATGAGCACAATAGGTTTTAGGCCAGATTCCTCTTTGGATGCACATGCTGGTCTCCTACAGATTTCTATGACAGACACATTGACAGCAGTGGGAATCAGGCATACTCATCCAAGGGCATAATTTGGCCCAAAATGTATGAGGTTTGTCCAGCTTATGAAAGCAGCAAGCAGTGTATTACAAACACTTACTTACTGGGGGTTTAAATCCTCAGTGGCATTTCATGTGCCTCTAAAATGCATTAGATAAAAATAGCTGAGACTGCTTGAATCAATACCTGTTGAAAGAACAGACCTGCTAAAAAAATTAAAATTTGTTGCAACAAGCTTATCCATTTAACAGGTTTCTACTTGAATTACCAAACAATCCTCATTTTATAGCCTAGCTAAAGCCATAATGCATTGACTGCAGAAAGTCTGATATTTTCCATCCTCAATTCTTAAGTCTGCCTTTGCAAATGTTTTCTTGCCCTACTCGCAGCAATTTCTTTTCACCCATACAATGGTAATGGCTTATGTAATTATGACTTTGTACATGAGCTGAACTCCCTGTGGATGCTTAGATTCCTATTATCTTTAACCTCACTTGCCTCTGTCAGTGAACTCTTACCTTGGAGTCTTGTTGGAGGCATCATCTGATGGCTGAGAGGAGAGCAGGGTACTCACAGGGGCTGGGAGCTGATGGGCAGTTCCTTAGCCCTCATGGGGCACAACTGCCAAGGAAAGGAAGGAAATCAGAAGTCCTTTTCTATCCAGTTCTGCCTAGCTGACTGGCATCACTAGAAGCCATTTGCAGCCACCTGTGAGAAACCAGTCCACTCAAATGTGGGATTGGAGGTCAAGCTTTTTCTTTGCTAAGAGGTCTCATGTATTGCTTGGGAGACTTTGACAGGCCTATCTGAAAAAAAAAAAAAAAGTTGACTATTAATTTCTGTTGCTGTTATTATTTTGCAGCTCCCATAAAATTAATTCCCCTTTTTTCCTTGCCCACATCTACTGGACAAGAGATTCAAGGAGCTCTTACTGGTAACAACTGCTCACCCTAGGATGTTATTTGCATTCTCCTTCACCCTTTCTTTCTCTTGCATGTCCCTTCAGCCTGTACCATTAACAGCAGTGGTAGAAGAAATCAATGTCCCCGTAGTGCAAAGGTAAGGCTTCCTTATGGCTAAAAATGTGGTTTGGGAAACTGGTGAACTCAGTACAGGCTGGTCCTTGTAACAGATGGAGAAAAGCCCCGTCACTGTGAGGGACTGACCCCCCAGTCTGACCTTACTGTACTGAAGTCAATGAGAGAAAGTAGGTCTGAGTCTAAATCAAACATGGTTTAAAGCTATTGAATGGAAACCTATAGAAAATTTTTCAAACCCTGCTGAAGCTTTCTGAGTGACACAATTATATGTTTAATTTCATTCTGAGGGTTATCAGTTCTTTTAAAATAATTTTCCCTTCTTATAACAATAATACTCATTATATGAAAAATAAAAGAAATGTTACTGTAAAAGTTTTCTGAAACCAAAAACCCCAGGAGGTGTGATAAACCATCTGTAAAATTTTTGACAATTAATTTGAGGTCTCAGTCCAATTTCTTCTGGCCATATTAACACTAAGCTAAGTAGAGATTTTCTTTCCCAGAAAAAGAATCAACAATACTGAAATACTGGAGCTCAGTTAACAGGGACCCAGACTGCTAAGATCCAACTTGTTTGCTGAGGCTGTTTCTAGACCCATTGAGCTGCTGGCATTTTTCAGTCACAACGTATTTGCTGGTCGGTTTCAACCCTCATCAACAATTCTGTGTTAGCGTACAAGTTCTAACACTCATCCTTTTTTTGTGGAATTTTGAAACCAACACTGAATGCTGATTTACAACATCGAACATAAGCTACATGCATGGTATGTTAAATGACCATTGAACCAAAACTCACAGTGATTTAAGGTCCAGGATTTCACCAAGGTGTGCCCTCATCCATATGGGCAAGCAAGATCCAAAGTCAATAAAGAACTTGCTGTTTTTTCTTTTGGACATTACTAAGCTTTGGATTTTGTATATGCCACCAGAAAATGAGGTCAACAAAAGCAGTACAGCTTGCATTGTGTTTTCACACTGTTAAGGATGTGAATGACCTCTCTGTATGAGAACCACATGTTAATAACTTTTTGGTAGTCTGAATAACTACTTGTTTTTTGTCCAAAGCAAAAACAATTCAACCACAGCAACAGAAGAATGAAGTCAAATGAAACTCTAATCACAGTATTGACCCATTTGGATATTATTAGAGCAAACCCCCTAGACCAATTAAAAAAGCACTATTCTGCACCCCATTAAAAAACCAAAACGAAAATCAAAACCAAAGAAACAAAAAGCCCATATGAAATTAGATTATGCCTAGTTCCCTTAATCTAACAATTTACCTAATTTTTTTCACTATGAATATTTTCACAATATTTTTCTTCATCTACCTTTATGCAATTCCAGCACTGTACTGCACTGGATCCTTCTTGTCTTCTTACTTAAGTATGAAGTGTGCATACCAGTTTTGCACGGATGTCTAGGGATGTCTTGACAAACAGTTTTGGGATGAACACAGATGCATTGTGTATTGCATGTTCTTTATGGTGGAATTAATAGTCATGTCTTTAGATTTGCTTTGTGCATCTCATTCTCTGATGAGATTAAATGCCCATCACTGGTGCAGCAAAGATGGCTCATTTTCCTATGAAGTTCTGCTTTAATTGCCAGAGAGGTCTGTGGTTGCTTTTCTCAGAATTTCTGACCCAAGCAGGATTTACTTCTGAGGTACTCACCATCTTCACGTGCCTTTCCTCTTTCCTAGCAGCTGTGGCTGTTCTGAGCACTAGCTGGATACAAGAGCACTGCAGGGCAAGCAGTAACTCCAACAGCCAGTGCCGATACGTGGTGTCCATATGGAGAGTATAACTTTACATTAAGGCCTTTCTTTACTGAGTTTGATCCTGGCCCCATGAGTGAAACTCTAGCTGTCAAGGGATTTGTTGTAAGTAATGGTCATTTGTGTTTCATAATTATCTTGAATAAACACAATTAGTTCCACATTCTGCTGTTTTCTTCCTAAGGCATCTGTAAACATTCTGTACTATTCTAGCAAATGGCTTTTGGCAATCATTAGAAAATAAAAAACCCAAAGCAAAATGGTTCTCAGTGGATCCTTTTAATTTATTCTAAGGAGTGTGCCCAGAGGAGTAATGAGACCTACTAGACAGTAATGGCAAAGGGATATTATCTTTCACTTAGTTAACCATCGTAACCCACTTTGAAGTATCTCCAATCATAGTCCTCATGTGGTTAAAATAGAACATTCACTCAAGAGTTTTCACTTAAGGGTTTCTCCAATAAGACAACCTAATGGTATAGGGATAGGGATAATGAAGTCATCTTACTTCCATTCTTCCATTAAAAAGGACATCCAAAAAAGCTAGCTGAAAGTGTTAATAAAATAACAACAAAAAAAACCCAAACCAATCCCCTCACCAAAAAAAACCCCCAAACCAACCCCAAACCAAAAAACACTTCCCCTCCCCCACCAAAAAAGGAGTATAGAAATTTTTGACAGCACCAAACATGCAAAAATCTGGATTTTTTTTTTCTCAATGCTGCTGATTCTTTCTAACCTTTGGGTTCTGGACAATTTACTTGTCCTCTCTGTACCCCATTTATTCTGTCTATGACATAGGGATGCCTAGCATTTGTCCACTTTTACAATTCTCCTTAGATTGAAACCATTGCAAAGTCATAGTAATACCATTCCCTATATAATACAGGCACCAGGATTATGTACAAGTTAAGTAAATGAGATAATATTTTTTCAAGATAATGGACTCTATTTTTTTTTTACATTGTATGTTAGAGAAACAGAAAATCAATAGTCCCAGTCTATTAAAAATACATAAAACATTGGAAAAAAGGCTAATTGAATATGGAGGAAGAAGTGTTGTAGTTCTTGTTCTAGTAAACAGGCAGTTAAAACTAGGAGGAAAGTGTCAATTGGTAAAATTAGCTAAAAAAGTTACTTTGAGTTTTTGCCCTACATTTGGACTATCAAAACTGAGGCAAACTTTTCAAAGCAAATTGCTGAGGATTGCCAAGTTAACAAGCTGTTCTGTGCTGCAAGGGACATATTTATGGACATACTTTCAACAAGACGTACCTAGTGCTACCAAGCTGTGCTGTACTAAAGAGCAGTAAGTATCAGATAAACTGATTTTTTTTTAATAAAGGATTTCACACATGAGAATGATTAAACACAGCTCAAATATTCAGAAGTGCACAAACCTTTCCCTCCCCCCCAAACCCACTCCTCTTTTCTGCTACAATAGTGTCTAAACAAAGTAAGAAAACCCAGGAAATTCAAAGATACAGAGTTTTATATGAATTTTATTAAAAGAAGGCACTGCAAAGTTAATTATGGATGAGTACTAGGCCTTCAGTAGTAATTCTTGCTTTAGTGGGTCTGTGTGTAGCATTTTCACTGACATTTCAGAGTATGCCTTTTGAATCTATCAGTTCCTTAAGGGCTGTGTTTTTTAAATGTTTCACAAACTCTTCTCAAAAAAACCATTCCAGAAATAATTTCTAGTCCACAAGACCAACAAAGCTAATACGAAAAGCAAGAATAGCTAGGCAAAGGGCTTACTTCTGGACAATTTTTATAAGGAGCAGGGATTTTAATGGCAATTTTCCTCAAAATCGTTTCTTTTGTATGCAACAGGCCAAATTCTAACTACGAGGCAAATATTACCTCCAGACACAGGACTGTTTTACATGCTCAGGTTCCTTTGCAGCTCCCAGCCCTCAGGAACATAGCTGTTCACAGAAGAATAAAGTCTGAATGCTCTCCATTACTGGGAGCTAAGGATGTGCATGAGAGAACCCATTGCTGGGAGGACACTCAGGATTCAGACATTGTATGTCTAAGCCCACTCGTGGCATTGCAAAACCTGCCAGAGAAAGCCTGTATGGCCCATAAACAAAGATGACTTTAGCTAAATACATCATTTGTCTTCAACTTCATTTCTGCTTCCTGGTTCAAATTAGAAATGGTGCTGTGCATAGACAAAGATTTGTGTCCGTAAATGTGCTTCAAAGCTAGCTGGGCATTTGGATCTACTTTGTCCAGAAACGCTGTAAGCTTCACTGGCATGTGTCAGATCACAATCTTTTTCCTAGGATATTTTTCCATCTTAGAAGACACCTGGTGGTGTGCTTTTCTGAGTATTTTGCAATGCCCTTCACTAAAGTGCAGGAGCTCAAGATGAAGCTTATTCCAATCAGAACCAGAATGTCACTCAGAAGGAGGTAATTCCAAGATATTAAAAATGCTTGGAGTAATTTTTTTTTCCTGTAGTCACTTTCATTCACGTAACCTTAGCCATGCTTCCAAGTATCTGCATTCTCCCATGCCATTTGTACATCGGAAGTTCCATATAGAACATGTACATGCATCTTCATTCAGCCTGTTTATCAGATGAAGTAATTCTATCCAGTACACCTTTAAATACTTCTGAAAGAAATAAACCTATTAAAATTTTTGGGTTGTGAATGAATTTCAGGATTAGTTTTCATTATTTAAACCACAGAACTTCTAATAATTGAAAAGGAGCAGAAAAAATGATTTTTAAAAGGAGTTTGAATTACAGGAGTGTAAATAACAGAATTTAATCTAAGTAAGTGATCTGCATGCAGCACCAAGCCCAGAGCACTGCAGAATATTTTTGCACTTTCCTTCTGGATTCCTACTGTTCTCAAAAAATCATTTAGTATTTACCTTTAAGAGTAACCTTAACCTTAGAGGCTTTCAGGGAGATATATTGATTTAACTATAGCAAACATAACAACATCCCTTACTGAAACATCTGAAAATACATTTATTCCAGGGCCTGAAAGTCAGATTCCTTCTTTTTAAGTAAAAACTTGGGTTTTGGAGGATTTTTCCCCTCCTAGTTCTGGTAAGAGATATTTAAGCAGAAAGAGCAGCTTGTTTCCTTGACAGCAGAGAACCAACTGTTTTGGTTTTCTTTGTTCCGTGTCTGTTCAACATACTGTATCCATAGAAATAGCTGCTGTCCCAGAAGTTCAAGCATTTTGTATTATATATACCCAGAGATTGAGTTAATGTTACCTTAACTTTGCAGAGTTTCTATCATAAAATTTCAGAAAAAAAAAAGAAAGGAAGCAAAGGTTCCCAAGGCAACGTTGTACATTCTGTATGTTTTCTGATTTATATTTAACATTTCAAAAATATCAATATCAAGCTAGGCATTTAAGAAATAAAGACAAATGTAATGTGATGCTTATAAGCCGCGTTGCTGACTGTGACAATGGAAACTGCTGGTTTTGCTTTTGCCATTTCTGTGACACATAATCTGATGAATTGCTAGTTTGCAGTAGACCTAATACTCCACCAAATATTTCCTCTAATTTCAGAAGTGAAGAAATGTGAAAAGAAGCACTCTAGATTTTATATTTGAGGGCCAGAGGCTCACTTTGGAGGCAAAAATACAGCTGATGAACTGTACCTGCAAGCAATCCCCTATCTTCCCTCCCCTCTTCTCAGCCTCAGGCACCACCCAGCTCCACCCCTGCATATAAAAACCACGTAAACTGCGGCTTTTTGCACTCTATGGGCTGAGGGTACAAATATTTTGAAGAAAAAGTTTGGGAAGGTCTTAGCCAAGACAAGGGTGAGAGCCCTAGGCTCCATGTTCTCCTCTAACATGGCATTTTACAAAGACACCTCCTACCACGTGGCAAGTTTTGCAGGGAAGGATGACTCCCAAAGAGCTATGAAACAGTGAGAAGGGCTATGGCAGCAAGGTTATAACTGGAACAGATTTGTAACTTCTGCTCCCATCTCCTTTGCCGGTAGTTGTTTACAAAACACTGCGTGTGCATGTGGAAACCACAAAGGCAGCTCCTGCCCTCCTGAGGAACAAACCACCCTCCAGGTTTCAGAATTTAGACAGTCCCCTGTCGTGAGCACCCAGGCTGCTCTATGACGGCTGGTGTCTGGAAAGAGGCTTAATTAAACCACAAATTACACAATTCCAGGATGAGGCCTAACTTCTGTTTGTCTCAGGATAGGCTTATTTTTCATTTTCCTCCAGAAAACAAGCCATCTTCCAGCACTGTGCTACCCAGCTCAGAGTGGTTCTCTTGGTGACCCTTGGGTGATGAAGCAAGGAGGGGGATCTGTGCCGTGGGAAGTGTGAACCCCTGTGCATGCCTGGCCTTCCTGGGCTGTGGAATATTGATGAGCTGTGATAAGTGAGGTTTGTTCCTGTGATTTGCTGTGCCTGCTAGCTGTGTCTCTCTGTATATATGTACACCTGTTCACGTGTGTGCTAGTGTGGCTGTAAGTACATGTTCTCAAAATATAAATAAATGCAAATAAGTATGCGTGCACGTATCTGCACAAATATTTACACAGATCAAAATAGAAAGGAAGGGAAACTGTGATAAAGATCAGTATTTTAGTTCAAAGGACCCACTCAGCACAGGGGATAATGTATTGGCAGTGGATTTTTTTCCCCTGAACTTCACAAAACCCGATTTCCAACATGGCCTTCATGCAATTGCTTTTATCACTTTCTCTCAATGTGTCCTTATGTACAAGGGTAAAGACTATTCTACTGCATCCAAGTACAGTGTGCTAAAGGGAGGGTGAGCAGTGGGGAGCCGTGCCTGTGCCACTGTCCTTTGCCTGTTCCTGATTCCATGGCCTGAGGCAATGGTTTGCATTTTTAGGACAACAGCCGGCTATCTGCAAGCAGGAGACCACTCGTCAGGCTTCATTACTGCACACAAAATGACACTAGTGAGCCTGTGGTCACAACTGTGCTTATGGTGCGCTGAAAAGCCATTACATCTCATTGCAACAAAAAACTGCACGAATGTACAGGCTGACCAGCCCCATAAATTGCCAAAAACCTGACAGGTCAGCTTATTTATGCAATGTAGTACCTGCAGTAAAATTTTCTGGATAGAGCAATAGTAAAGGACTAGGAACTAAAGAACCTTTTCATCAAAGGTGTTATGGTTTAATAGGCAATGCTCCTGTTTCTTTTATTGGGTACTGAGAAAATAAAGAATTTCATTCTGCTGCATGCTTGCTGCATTAGGCATGGTCAGCTGAAGTGTCTTCCCCTTCTTCACATTAACATCCCTAAAGCATAGTTAAAATCTAATGACTAGCATGAATGGATTTTCATGTTTGATGTTATTTTTTTATTGTTTAAATTTTTGGTATTATACAGATCACATTGACATATCTGATATATAGCATTTTACATAACTGTAAGTGAACTGGTTTCTTCTATAATTACAGACATTATTACTGGTTTAAGTCAGGCAATGAGTATATCTAATAATTTTGCATGTAAAGGGTAAAACTGCAAGAAACAAAGAAAATGCAGCCATTAGGATTCTGGAACATTCCCTTTGAAAGGAAATTCACATTGTAATGTGGCTAGCATTTATTTATGTTGCATATAATTGGTACTCACTGTCAAGTGCTGTGAACAAAAGAATTCTGGGCCAGATTCTGATCTTCTGTGCATGCTTATGTGCACATATAAAGAAAGAGAGGAAATAATTTTATCCTGGTAAAGCAAGATAAGAGGAAAGGGGGATTGTCTTTCGGGAAGTCAGATGCTACAGCTAGGGAAAGCAGAGGGGCTTCCAAGCCGTCTTACTGCCTTAGCATAATTTGTTGACTGCAGTTACAACAATGTTGATAAATTTGTCTGCGATGGAATTGTGTCCGTGCATGGACATTGTAATTGAGCTCAGCAACAGGATGCTTCCTTATCAATAAAACTGTTACTGTACTCATCAAATGTTAATACGTGTTTTCCTTTCCTAAAAAGTATGTTCCTCTTCATATTCTTGGCTACAAATGCTCACAAATATGTCTGTGGTAACTGGTGATTCTGATAGGGAGAAACTCATTTTTGTTGTCAAAAGTTCTAACTTGTCTTCCAAGTGGAGGGGTTTAACCATAAGCCTTGCACCCAGCTTCTTAGTGGATGGCAGAGCTCTGTAAAGCATATTTCTGTTGCAATAGTATCTGGCCTTCAAACTGAGCTCTTCACTTTCTTCAAATGTAAAGGACATCGGGTATATTAAAATATGGGGGAGGGGAGTTGTCTGCAGAAAATACTTCAGGGGACTCAGCCATGTGGATTGAACTTTACCTGGAAGCTGCATTAAAGTTTTCCAGGGCCTCTGGGGTTCAAAAAAATGTAGGATGCTGTCACATTGATTAAATATCTGGGTCTTGACAGAAGGTCCATCAGCTTTAACTTTGAAGGCCACAGACATGATGATGGAAGTATAAAAGCAGCCATGGACCTATGAATGGTTATTCATTACTTTAAAAAGATTGATACACTGTCACAGCAACACCTATCAGTAAGAGGGACTAATCCGTCACAGGTTTTTCTGTATTCAGTTATTGAGTTGCTCCTGTAGTGACGCTCACCACAGACACCAAGCTATGTGGACCTTGGCATCCTGTAATGCGCTCCTTCACAGCACACCCAGAGCAATGCATAATTGTTTTCAGCAGTTCACACTAGTGTCAGTAAGTGGAAATTCTGCTGAAGACTACAGGGTTGCTGTTGTTGTATCCAAATGTAGGGATTGAGGCTCCATGAACTGAAGACTTTATAGTTCATTCCAGCACTGCTTTTGTCTTGATAGCTTACACAAAACCTCTACATAAATATCAGTATTTCTGGAACAAACCTGGAGTGTACAGTAGTCCAACAGCTAGAAAAACTGGACTGATAATTTGAAAGCTACACTCCTATGATCTGTGTTGGCCAGGGCTTACCAACTGTCCTTGGGGATGTAGAGAGCTTTGGTTTTGTTTTCCTGCTTACAAAAGGAGACACCTTTTGTGCTTGACTTCACCCTGGAAAATTGCTGGAGGGTTGTTTCTTAAGAATGACGTTACAGAAGTCTCTTGGCATGACCAGCTAGGCAATGTATTCCTGGTTAAAATGAATTCCACCAGCTGAAGACCCCTGGCCCTGGTTGAGATGCAGTAACAGAGGAGGTACTTGGTTCTAACCAGCAGCTATATGAAAGAACAAGGAAGTTGCCCTGTGATTCTGCATAAGCCATCTCCACGGCAGCTTATTTTCAGCAGAGATGTGAGCTTACCCATTTCCCTTATGTTGCAGCTGAGGAGCACAAGAATCACATTTGGATATGTCCACTGGCATGGACTGTGTTGAGGAATCAACCGAGCAGAGCACAAGGCTAACAGGAGATAGGGGCTCTCCTGGTCACAGCATCAGAACACTTTATATGACTATTTTAATAATTTCAGAAGTTTAAGCATGGAGCCAACTCTGACCTCAGAAAAACTACAGGTATACAGACCTTAGCTGATTAGCCTCATCAGCTCTGAAGAGGAAACCTGAACCTTTAGCCACTGTATGCTTAACAACATCTGAGGCAGCTGCTGGGCAGTAGGATAATACCAAATGGATTAAGCAAAAGGAATACCAGCAACTGGTCTATTGTCATTCTCCACCCATAGCACATCCTGGGGCCCAGGATTCTGGAGTTTAAAGGTAGGGATAAGACTAACAAATACTTAGAGTTTGCATAGTGCTACAGCTTATGTGTTACATATGCTGCCCGTACCTTACTTGAAAAATGGCCGCAACATCCCAGGGTAGGAAGTGAATTTCAAGAGATAAGGAAAACTAAAGTAGATAGCAAGTAATGTGTATTTGCATGCAATAAAACCAGTATTTCCTGGGCCTGCTGAATATCCTTCCCAACCGTCTTCCAAGGAATCTATTGCTCTAAAGCCAGCTCCACTGCAGGCAAGACCAATGATGACAGACAAGGCTCCTTGCACAATTTAGCACTGCCATGGTTTATCTTCTGGCATTAGTCCTATCTTCCTCCCTTTGCTCTGAGGTGTATGTTGGGATATATTTTTATGAAATATATGTGAATTATATTAAATAAAATTATAATTATATTATAATTTCAGTGAATCAGGGAGCAAGCAGGCATGCACAAAGATACATGATAATTTGACTTCTGTGTTTCTCAAGTTGTTGAGGTACTGGGCCTCTAGAGCACCTACAGTAAGGACAGCAGGTGAACTCCCTGTCTGTGCAGTGGGATGAGCATTGACATCTTAAGCAATGCAAGTGAGGGAAAAAAAGTACATTTGACAAGTCTTCTGTGTGGGCATTTGTGCAATACTAACCTGTGTACTAATTAATACAGGTATCACATGCAGGGCTTGGCAGTTCAATCTCAGCTCATCTGTGAGTTATACCTCCCTACTTCAAGCCCTAGTCCCTCAAAAGCAAATGCAGCTAATTTTGCATCAGAGGGAAAAAATTCAATGTGATTTCACTTCCTCTTTAGCTTGTGAACAAAGTGTATCAGTCATGCTGTGTGACGGGAGGGTCACAGCCTTCAGCTGAATTCAGGATCTTTGCCCCATCAGGAATCCTAGGTCACTAGAGCTACCCTGTTCCCTGATTCCATTTAATGTAGTTATTCTCCTTCTCGAGCAGACACCCTTCAAGGCACCACATTCTTGAGTCAGCAATAGGTGTCTCCATATGAGAGAGATATGCCCCATAGATATTTCCAGCAGCTGGCATGAATAGAAGAACCCAGAAAAAGAGAAATGAGATCTTAGACCCAGGTACACTCTTATCTCACTTCTACTCCTGCATCAGATCCTGAAACATTTTCTGCAGCCAAAAGGTCTGGCTGAGTATTTGGCTGTCATCAGTTTTCCACTCATCCATGTCTTCAAACTTTTTGATGCTGTAAGGATAAGAGGTTTTTACACTACCTACAGAAAATGATGACATAATAGTAGTGCTGTAGAGAACTCTCAAATATACAGATATTTCAATTTATTTTAAGTGTTCCATCTGGAATATCATAATGCACTATTTACTGCTGTTCCTATATTTAAAACCGATAGGCTCCACTTAGAGTAGCTGTTAAGATAATAACCAATGGGGGACAGATTGATACACAACTTAATATGCCAGCCTTTTAAAAGCTCTTAAAATAGTTCAAATTTGTTTCATCTTCAAGGTTTACACATATGCAGCCCTACAATTTCTAGGGCAAAAATCCCTTATGTCTTACTGAGGCCTTAAAGCCCAAGGTTATCACCTAAGGCAATCTGGCCTAGGAATACTGTTTTTGCCAAATACCCTGATGTGTGACCTTTAAAATTCTAGCAAAATATGAGTTCCAGGTATGGGGTTTTTTCATCGTATCAGAAATTATTCCTCCTTTCCCTTTTCCTTCCTACCCCTTTTAATTCTGAATAGTTAGTCTTCATCACTGGGATTGGTTTTTCACTCAAGCTTACACTGAAAAACTGCTGAAGTCACCAGAGAAATACAGACCTCAAAGTTCATCATTCTTGTCTCAGGGCACTAGTCTGCTCTCATGAACCAAATATGGGGCAAAACCACCATGCTGTTGGGAATCAGATGAACACCATACTGGCATGTAGAGATTTATTGCCCAGAAGACACCTGGAGTCATCTTTACCAGTGTTCTACACTATCAGGACCTCAGAAAATGTGCAGAGGAGCAGCACTACGAAAACCTGTCACCACCTCTTTCCATGACAGGTTGCACTACAGGAAGAAGCATAAGGCTTTACATGGTAGAAATGGAAAAAATGGAATGAATAAACTTTATTGTATCAGGGGGTTTAAAAGAGTAAGTTAGCAAAACACTTGCTGTCACTGCCACCTGCGTTCCTCAGCTGTGGCATAACCAGTCCTGTTTGGGGGCAGGCCACTTGGACTTTTGAACTCTTTCCTGTTTTCATTTGTATTGAAAAATACTTGTGATGGAGAACTTAACCCATTACTACATGGTAAAGAGAAATATAAAACTGAAGATGATAAAATAGTGGAAGGCAATAGTCTGCCTTCACTTCCTTAGCCCACAACCCCATTCTCTATCACTGCTCATCACTTGTTCATCTTGTCATTTCCTTCACCTGATTTTCAGATGCTCTGATCTCTCACTTTCCCCTCTGGCTTGAACAGGAACAGACAACACCCAGCACTCAGGGTTTCTGATGAGACTGGCTTAAAAGGAATCACTTCTCTGTCAATGAAACTGAAAGCACATTTTTCAGTTCCCTCCCTCTCTCACCTCCTTTTTCTCACCACTCATCCCCCTCCTGCTTTAGGGTACTTTAATGTGATAAGGTGTGATGAACAGTTAATCTATGCTGCTGGTTTAGAATTGTTAGTGAGGGCTAGCTAACACATGCACTGTGTGTACACATTTTAGCATTACCTTTCTAGTACAGTCAAGTCTGTCAAAGGAAGTATGGCTTTATTTTACAGTTTTCCATTATATTTAATGTTTTACACCTCAGGAATATTTTATAAGTAGGGCATAAGTTGTAAGAGCAATTGCATTCAAATCAGATGCACAGTCTAACTCCAAGTCCCCTATTAACTTTTTCATCTCCCTGCAGAAGTTGTTTCTGTCCATATTTTTATTTCAGCTGGGCTGAGTGGGAGAAAGAACTCTAAGGGAGGTCTTAGCAGATGGTTGTCACAAACTGCATACGGCAATTGAGAATTAGTGTGCAAGCATATGCAACCTGGTACAGTATGAAACATTCCAGCATATGAACACTGAAGTAAATCAAGCTTGGACAGGATTTTTTTTTTTATGATGAAAATTAGGATTTAGTTTCTCTATTCGTCTACGCATATGGATCTCAGGCTTTCACAACACATGGGGCCAAACTCTGGACTTCGGCATGACACCTTGGAAATCTAGGTAGTTTAACTCAGTATGAATTTGGTTCATTAAGTTTAATGTAAAAGTAAAACATGCACAAATACAAACACAGCCATTGTGCATGTGTGTGTGTGTATACATAGGTATGTATATATGTGTAGATATAAAGCACCTGATTTAATCTTCATCATTGCCCCTGCTCCACACACTGTCTAAATAATCTGTGAAAGAAACCTAGTGAAGAAATGAATGAAGAGGAAAGAGGGTTCCAAAAATTATAACTTGGCTTCATATGTTGCTGGATTTTTTTTTCCTTTAGGGAAGCAGCACATTTTCTGGAAAAAAAAAAAAAAGACTGAAACAGGAGAAATATCAAGTGGGTGACCAAACACACTTTTGTAGGTCATGCTTTAAACAAGCAGGAGAAAGGTTTTTGATACTCTGTCTTGAGATACAGCAATGCTCAGGCAGGTCTCTGGCTAAGCAGGGGTTCAGGTAGCATCTGTTCCCCTGTGCCCTGCCTTCCAGGCTGCAGGAGAGACCCTGATCCATGCTAGTATCACCCACCTCCCCTCACCTCCATCTCCTCTCTTCTCTGTCTGGGATGTGGAGCAGGGGAGCAGGGGAGGGGTTTCAGGAGTGACTTTTGCTGTGAGGGAGTCTCCTGGACAATACACCTTTCTTAACCTTGCCACTTGCCCTTCTTGCTCAGTTATGGTGGAAGCATAGAATTGAAGTAAAGACAGGAAAGAATGCAAATACTGGCACACAACGAAATACTGAATTACATATTGGTCGACCAAAACACAAATCAACTCAAAACTACAGGAGTCCACCAATATGCACATAAATCATTTATAACGATAATCCAAGGCTGGGTCCAAATCTCATTAAAGTATATGAATCCTTAATCTATTTTGGCAAAAAAGAGCCAATACACATTTTTTCTTTTTATCATAAATTACAGTTCTGTGGCACTGTGCAAATATTACCAAGCTGTAAGACAGCTGTGCTCCATTAAAATGTGTAATGGTCGCTGATTTCTTACAGCACATGGTCATCAGGCTGAATCTACAGCCAGTAATTAGGAAGATGAAATGTTTAATTGTGCCTTAATTTTGATAAAATTTATCTGTCACACATCCCGTAGTCAAGCAGTATGCTCACAAATCAATGTCATCAGGCCTGAGCAAGAACTGAAGCACCACACTCTTGTTTCTGACAGATTCATTTGAATATCAAACTGCTCCGGATGAGCCACCAGACTAGCAAAACAAATAGAAACTTTCCTGATGAGCACAGCTTCTGTGACACATCTCACCACCTAGGCTAAAAGACACCGAGGTCAAAGCAAAAGGTAGTTCAGCTCATGCTCACCAAGTTCCTTGGGCACAGCAAATCACTGAAAATATTTTAAAAGCAAAAATGCTTCTTATTGATTTCTTAAACAGGGCTCAAGGGTTGCGAGCTGGAGAAGTCAGGCAGCGCTTCCCATTTCTTGCTCACTCACCCCTCATTGGTTCTGCTGNCTTCCTTCCTTCCTTTCTTCCTTCCTTCCCTTCCTTCCCTTCCTTCCCTTCCTTCCCTTTCTTCCCTTCCTTCCCTTTCTTCCCTTCCCTTCCTTTCTCTCTTACCTTTCTTCTTGCTTTCTTTCTTTTGTTTTCTTTCTTTTGCTTTCACTTTCTCTTTTTCTTTATTCCTCTCTCTTTCTTTAAATCAGACTAGCAGGAAGAGTACCCAAGATAGACCAACTACTTTACCATGATGGTGGGCACACTGACCCCCTGCTCCAAAATGTTTCTTAATTATTTTCGAAGAATCATTCTTGACTCTTGATATTTCCCACCTGTGCTACTGGGGGTACAGTTGCATTATTATAGTTGTATAATAATGCAACTGTATCATAGTTGCAGTATTATAGTAGTTGCATTATTATTCTAGTAATACCCCCACTACAGGAACTGAACACAGCAGTGCTGGATTAAGGAACATAAGCCTTCCTTTGCCTGAGAGAAAAGACACTGCCCATAACTTCAGATGCTGTAGGTGACTCAGAACAGAAGGATTGATACATGGTCCAGAGAGACTCAGGGAAGCAAGGAAAACATTGATCTTCTCATGGGTCACAATACAGCAGAGCCTACACTGTGACCAGGGTGGTGTGAGTGGGAGCAGTTATCTCCTCCTTGATTTGGAGCAATTGATTTTAATCTTCAGTTATCTTTATATGGTGTTGAGTTTGGAGGAGTTTACCACCATTCATCCATTAGACCAAACTTCCTGGTGTTTGGAATCTTGTTTTTTCCCTTTTGCACCTATTGAAGCATAAGTCTGTGTGTCCAAGAAGAATCCAAAAGTGCCATTTTCATTGCCCTAAATGACATCTGTGAACACACAGCCATGTATTCTACAGAGAGCTGTAAACAGAAGGTTATTGAAAAACAGGCAAAAAAGACAGCTTTGGTGTCACCTGCAATTCTGATACTAACCCAGACAAAATCCTAGGGCAATATTCAGTCTGTTGTGAAGACAGGATATGGCATTTATGGGGTTACTTACTCATTTTCTCCACCATACAGTCAGGTCTATGTCCTTGTTTCCTTAAATCTGAAGGCAGGTTTTGCTAACCCTCCCCAGTTAACCTGCAAGCTGATTGTAGTGTCTCTACAGCTTTTCTACCATTCATACTCTAGACTCAGAAGATCTTCTGGAATGATTGATCAAATGTCCTGTCTGGGTTGTTCTGTGATGCCTTGTTATCCCTCTCTCCACTTAACCTTCACATGAGTTTTATTTTGAAAAGTCTAAGCAGGCGAGGGACCAGAAAGCCAGCTTCTCTGCAATAGAAGTCATAATTAACTGTATGAATATGTTCCTGTCTTGTTTGCAATCACTTCTCTGTTGCATTTCTGCTTTGAATACAAAATGTGTATATATTATCAATTCTCCTCTGATACTGCCTCAGTCTTAACCTGAAGCATACCATTTATGTGAAATGAGGTTATTTTCTCCTAATAGAATTCTCCTATTCTTTTCTACAACCAGATGGCAGCTTCACCAAATGTTGGAGGATCACAGACCTGGACTCTATTATCTTCTGTAACATCTTACATAACATTTTGACTTTCAGATTTTCAAATAAAATTTTATATAATCAGATTTGAAATCTAAGAAGCAGTTAAATTCTTTGAAAATCAGTTAGCTGCTGGAAGCAGGTCAGTTGTTGGGGTTTCTTTCCTACTTAGAAACATACGTTTACTGGTAGATACTAACTGCTTGCTTCAAATAGAAAGCTCCCGCCTTTCTTAAAAAAAACCATGGAATATTCAAAATATTGTAAATACTCTAAATATTGTAATATATGGGTAACAAAAGTCCTAAAACCACACAAGGATGTAATCTTCATTGAAAAATCAAAATTCTTGCTGCAAAACCAACAATAACTGAAATATACAGTCTAGTTAAGCTCACCAGCTCCTTCTACCCTAGACAAAAACCTAAGAACAAAAATGTTGATTTTTTGCTTCCAACCTGTTAGGCAATTTTGACATAAACAACGAGAATGTACAAACCCAATATTTTTATATAAAAAAATATTGAATAGATATGAAGGATTTTTAACAATGGAGAAAATGATCTGCCGTTCAGTCCTCTCAGATTTTTGTACTACTGGTATGCATCATTTGGATTCATCTCCTGTACTCCATGACAGAGAACTCTAACAAACATTAGTTTGGAGTAGATGTGAGATCTTCAATTGTAAGTGCTGGAAAGGAAGGCAGAAGATAATTCACCATGGCTTTCATTTCATCAACTTCTTCTGAAATGTTCTTACTCTCCTTTATTCTCTCCTATATTTCACAACAGTGCTGGAGGCGGTAATAAAAAAAAAAGATCTTTTTTGAGTGATTTTTCTGTTTTGTTTAGTTTGGTTCCAGTTCTTTGATGTTAATGAGATTACAGATTTTAATAGTGATTATGACATTGTTAGAAGCCTGTAATCTGTCAAATCCTTCTGTAGTCTCTTTTAGCTAAGGTTTCTTATACAATTGTCTGGTTCACTCAAATCAAAATATTTTTGATTACTAATCTCAAGATCTTTGAGGTAGTCAAGCATAAAGTCATAAATTCCATCTGAGGCAGACAAACAAGCAGGTAATTATGCTGCTACCATTAGTGTTATCAGAGGATGACAGTCTTCCTTTTCCTTTTTTGCAGTTATTGGGATTTTTTTTTTCTCCAGACAATCCACAACATGGGGACTTGGTAGGGTAAAGCATGAAACTCATCATGAATGAAGTCTGTGGTACTTTTTTCATGGCTTTCTAGATCGACATAAATGATCTGTAGCTAGAATCTTAATACAGCCTGTTCACACCCAAGCAGAAGTCTCACCACTTACATTAAAAGTTGTGTTGTTTGAGGAGTGTCAAAGACCTTCTATTATTTATTTATATTAGACTACCTACACACACAGAAAATGAAAAATGGGTGCCTGCCACAGACAGCTCACAGCCTGGCTTTCTGAAGAGACAATACAGATGATGGAAAGAGACAAATAGCGTGGGTAAGTGAGGAAACAAAAAAAATGAAAATGTTTTGCAGCATAAAAAATAGACTCCTCTCTCTCTGCTTAGTCATTGTCAACGGGCATTCTTCTGCTGACACTGTGTTAAAAACTAATTGTAAAGATGTAATTACAGGAGCATAACATGGCAGATTTTTGGATTTAGACAGAAACTTTTCACCAAGCATAGCAAGTGTTGTTAAAGAGAGAGTAATGGTGCTCATTGTTGAAATCACTGAATTTTTGAGTCAGTATCAGCACTTTCAATGTAATAGTCTGTGATTATCTCTTCAAATCCCAAAGTATTAATTCCTTCTGATAATTTCCATTTAAAAGAAAGATTCCCTTGTAACCATAAATATGATCATTCTGCAATTCAACTAAGGTCAAAGCTAATGCCTTTAATTATTTCTTTGCAGCATTCTTGTCCAGTTCCAATTTGCTAAGGGAACAATCATTGTGAAATACACCAAATACTAACTTGGGTTAGTTTGTGTCCATCAATTTTGCTTGCATATTATGTCTCTTCCTCAGTCTTTTTCTCCCAAATTTATGACTGGCAGAATATGAGGACTGGCTTTCCCAGGAGAAGATCCTTTAAGGTCAATGAACTGCCAGTGGATGTAGCAAGCTGCTTTAAATGCTTCCAGTTGCCCTGAGACTGCAAAGTTTGTGATGTTAAAAATCAAGCGCTCATCTAGTTTTGGTGCTTGCAAATGGAATGGCACAATGGTACACCATTGACCTACAGAAGTCACAAGCATGCAAATCGATCATCAGCAATGCAACAACGTTACACAAAGCTGCATTTCACTTGGTAGCAACTGAACCAAAAAAAGTCATTAGAATTCAGCAAACATGCTAAAAGTCTGACAAATTCTGTAAATGAGCATAGAGAGGTCATAGCTATCACAGCCAACATCATAATCTTACTTCAGAAGAGTACATTGTCCTACTAAGACACTAATGGAAAGAAAAAATCTATATATTTTTAAATCTTCATCTATTGGGGATCCTTTTAACTGTTTTTTTAAAGACCTCAGGAAATCAGTGTCCGTGGGTCAGTAGAGTGAAAACTAAAATGTTCAGCAATTACTGCAAGGTGTAGAAAGTACACTTCAAAATTGTTTGGAAAGAAAAGAATGTGCTGCTTGCATAACACTCAAATTAATCATTTTACAATAGCTTTTTAGCATGTTTTCCCCACCTATATCCTTTGGTCATTTCTTTATAGATAAAAGTACTCGGCTATATATGTATATGAGAACCACTATGAGTGATAAATGATGCCTTTTTTGTGTATGAATTTTTTTACTCATCTGATCAGACAGGATGAATAATATAAGACCGTGACCCCCCNGGAGAAATATCAAGTGGGTGACCAAACACACTTTTGTAGGTCATGCTTTAAACAAGCAGGAGAAAGGTTTTTGATACTCTGTCTTGAGATACAGCAATGCTCAGGCAGGTCTCTGGCTAAGCAGGGGTTCAGGTAGCATCTGTTCCCCTGTGCCCTGCCTTCCAGGCTGCAGGAGAGACCCTGATCCATGCTAGTATCACCCACCTCCCCTCACCTCCATCTCCTCTCTTCTCTGTCTGGGATGTGGAGCAGGGGAGCAGGGGAGGGGTTTCAGGAGTGACTTTTGCTGTGAGGGAGTCTCCTGGACAATACACCTTTCTTAACCTTGCCACTTGCCCTTCTTGCTCAGTTATGGTGGAAGCATAGAATTGAAGTAAAGACAGGAAAGAATGCAAATACTGGCACACAACGAAATACTGAATTACATATTGGTCGACCAAAACACAAATCAACTCAAAACTACAGGAGTCCACCAATATGCACATAAATCATTTATAACGATAATCCAAGGCTGGGTCCAAATCTCATTAAAGTATATGAATCCTTAATCTATTTTGGCAAAAAAGAGCCAATACACATTTTTTCTTTTTATCATAAATTACAGTTCTGTGGCACTGTGCAAATATTACCAAGCTGTAAGACAGCTGTGCTCCATTAAAATGTGTAATGGTCGCTGATTTCTTACAGCACATGGTCATCAGGCTGAATCTACAGCCAGTAATTAGGAAGATGAAATGTTTAATTGTGCCTTAATTTTGATAAAATTTATCTGTCACACATCCCGTAGTCAAGCAGTATGCTCACAAATCAATGTCATCAGGCCTGAGCAAGAACTGAAGCACCACACTCTTGTTTCTGACAGATTCATTTGAATATCAAACTGCTCCGGATGAGCCACCAGACTAGCAAAACAAATAGAAACTTTCCTGATGAGCACAGCTTCTGTGACACATCTCACCACCTAGGCTAAAAGACACCGAGGTCAAAGCAAAAGGTAGTTCAGCTCATGCTCACCAAGTTCCTTGGGCACAGCAAATCACTGAAAATATTTTAAAAGCAAAAATGCTTCTTATTGATTTCTTAAACAGGGCTCAAGGGTTGCGAGCTGGAGAAGTCAGGCAGCGCTTCCCATTTCTTGCTCACTCACCCCTCATTGGTTCTGCTGGAAAACCATGCAAGGCAAAGCCAGTGCCCATTGTGTAGGCAAGAGGCAATCACTCACTTCCCTGCTGGCAGTACAGCAGTGCACATTACAGCAACCAGTCATGTGCAGATTATTACCACACATATGCATTACTATTTTCTTTTTCTTTTTTTTTNTCAAATAATTTGCAATCAAGCAAATAACTTTTGCTGTTTGCAGTAGCAGGATACTGCATTTCATGTGTTGAAAAAAATCTACAGAACATCAACTGTTTTGAGGAAAGCCCTTAGAATAGAAGGATGAAGTCTGTTGAATACATCTGCAACATAAACTGTTCATCCATTTCTATTTAGGATTTATTTCTTAGCACCCTGGTTTAGAAGGCTACATGCCAATACTTGGTTGTAGTCCAACAACATCCCACATCCCCAAGGCAGATGATTTTACATTATAATAAATTAATATATTTTAAAACAAAAGCCACACATGAACCCAAAAAAACTGCCCCTACTCCTAGGGCAGTATTTGGAGCCCAGGACAGAAAGGTAAAGGGAGCACTAATTTTAGGGAATATGCTTAAATTCAGGATTTTCTGGATTATCAGAACCTGGCACAACCCCAAATATCTGAAAGCTGCTTCCTCAGAAAAATGGGCTCCACAGTCCTGACAGCGGGAACAAAGCCTCATCTCCAGCCTGCATAACGCAGTGTCCATCTGGACAGTGGCCACGGCAGCGAGTGACAGGGGCTAGTGGCAGGAGCGGGTCCAGCCTCCAGGCCCCCACTCCAGTGAGCCGGTGGTAGCACACCTCAGCAGCGGAGGCGAGGCTCGGGCCGGTCAATCTGCCTCTCTGCAGTTGTATGGGCTACATACCATGACACTGCAAGCTGCCAGGCTGTTGCCCGCAATGCTTTTCCCCGGCAGTGCGTGCCCAGGCCCTGCCATGCCTCCGCTCTGTGGTTTTACCCTCACTGTGGAGGGGGAGCAGGGGCTTTGTCCTAGAAAAGGACAAAAACCCTATCAGACCCATTGGACCTTTTGTTACCAGCTGTAAAAAATGAAAGTAAGGAAGCAAATGCAAACATCACGGAGGAGTTCCAAGATTACCATAAAAAGACATCCAACTTATACTGTGTCTTAAGACAGGTTCAGTGTCTAAATTCTTAACCTGCCTGGTGAACATGACATCCCCAATCTGACAGTGTGTTGGGGACTTATCTGCCATAGAATCGCAGCATTGCTTTCAGGGACCACTGTTAGATTTGTCATATGTGCAATAATTGGCTTTTGTTTGAGCTACTTGGACCAGAAAAAAAACAAAAAACAACTTCTCCTGCGCTGACCCTGGGCGTCAGCCATATTGAAGAGTGAAGGGTTGTTGGCCTGCGGTGCCAACATACTCCACCTTCACGGGGAGGCCATGCCCCTCACGCTCCAGCAATGCCAGACGGCGCTCGGATGAGGCGGGCTGGGTCTGGCAGGTGGCAGCACAGGAGGTAGTAAGTGAGAGCAGCGCAGCATAACTGGCTGAAGCATAGCAATAGAATAATATTCTCGTGTCCTCAAAACTGTAGGAGTGTTTTTGACTTTGACTGTTTCCAATGCCTAACAAATGTGAGATCATGGCTTCTGGCAAAAAAGGGATGAGTTCGTTGCCATGCCAGTAAGACTGCCAGTGGTGGGAGGAGGTGTCGCCTACCCTGTCCCAACAGGTAGTCCATTGACTTCAAATCAACATCAAGTCCTCCTCTGTATGCTGCCCCAAAGTGCTTTGTATTCACCCAGTCAGCGCCCATGCAAGCCAGTAGCTCCCCCAAAGGGATCCTTCATGTAGCAAATCCCCCTTTCTTTTGAAGTGGGAAGGGCGGTGTGGTATGCAACCTCCTAGGCTGGCTTTGTATGCTGTTTTAACTCTTTGCAGTAAATAACTTTGTTTTCAAAATGTGCTTCTTCTAAGGAACACAGATCTACAAGAAGCAAATGAGCAAAAACTGAAATGTGAGAGCACAGGCAGATGAGCTTACAAGCACTGGGTCCAAACAGCCAGAAAACTTCACTATGCAATAAAAAGCCATGAATAATTGATTTCACTAGCTGAAATGAAGATTCGTTTTTGAAAAGCTGGTTTTGGTACCAAAAATAGAAATACACTGGACAGAAAATTGTTGTAGTGCAACCTTTTAACGAAGTGATTCTCCAAAATGTGTACAAACACCTCATTTTCCAGTTCTAAATATTTCAACACCTAACATTTTTTTTGCCAAAAAATCCTTGTCTCTGCCAGCTAATTTAAAGGAGAGCAAGTCTGAAGCAGGGTTTTGCACTCTGGAGGATCTATCTATTCCATCAGTAACTGTGTCTGTGATTCACGGGTGGGAGTGCCAGGAGGTAGGATAAAGGGAATGGCTCTACACTTCAATGACACATATTGTTCTTAGAATGCCCAAAAACAGGGGATAAATTATGTGTATGTGTGTAAATGTGTATGTAAAAATATTGCAAATTCCTATCATCGTGCTGATATTTGTATTGTTTCTGGGATACCATAAGAAAATAGGATATACTTGAATTCACTGCAGTTATAGTGAGATTACAGCCATGATCCAAGCTTTATGAATCCTCCAGACCAATTCAGCCTTTCATCTGGCAAAATATTTGGCCAACACAGTTGTGAGATGCTGAGGAACAAGGAACCTAGTCAGAAATGTACAGGCACAGTAATAGCACAATGAATGAGAGATCATGTTTACATCAGAAAGGGCATCAACCAATAAGGTTTATAGATGACTTCTATATACACCAACTGAATCAAATGAGGGGTCTAAAAGGTTTTACATTCTGTTATTTGGTGTCTAAAATGAAGAGATAAAATAACACTGATTGAAAAAGCGGATTTCTTGTTGTTCTTTCTGCAAAGTACTCTCCCACCAGTGGAGTCTGGTCCAGGCACAAGAACCACAAATAAGCCAATGGAAGGTCATCTGGGAGTTAGCCAGAAAACCAATAAAGGGCCCACAAGAACTTGTTCCAGAGATTTTTTTTTTTGTCCTAAAAAAATATTTGCAAAACAGAGACTTATTGCTGCTTTCATGGGTTTGCTGCTGATTTGATCCATTTCCACTTGCATGCCTTCAGTGGTATCAGCTGGACTGACATTTGCCTCTGAGATCAAGTTGTGTGGTTCTCTCCTCTCACAGCTTGCATGGGAACATCAACAGGTAAGCCCAAGGAGTTGTTTTGCACTTTAAGGAAAAACTAAAGGAATTAGAGGAAGGGTAAGGTAAATAACAGATAAAACCAATGAGATCCATCTCTTTTGGAGAATGAGTCAATGTGAACAGAGCAGAAAAAAGGTTAAAGTCTGTAGAAATCAGAAAGCTGATGTGCAGCTCTGGGCACAGGTGTCTACATTTCTTGCATTTTATGTTTCTCACATCTGAATCCTTCTGCTGGTAAGTGTCGTGCACTATGGTCAACCTCTATGTTACTGTGGAGAAAAAGAGAGACAGGGAGAGAATGGATGTAAAAAGACAACGATGAAGAACAATTTATGTAAAAAAACAAACAAACAAAAAAAACCTGTGCTTTTAGAGATATTTGTCTTTGAAGGTGCAGTGAAATCACTAAAAACCAGTTCTTTACTTTTAATGGAAAACTGTCACTGAAAAGTATGTTTAAAGTAATACCACAGCAGAAAGGTAATTCTGAAGAAATTCCTCACAACTATGGAGTTATGTAATTGTGGGTTTGGTCAAATTACACTTCTGTTCTGGGGAAATATGCTAAAAAGGCATGAAGTGATTTTCTGGGGTTTTCTTTTTTAAGAATTGTCAACTGAATTTATTTAGTTCCTATGGAAGAAGTCACTGAGCATTTGTTGCTATTTATAAATATAATTTCTGCAAATGTAATCTCAGATCTGATAAGAAAAAGTGATATTCTTTCTGGATTGAGTATCACTTCAAATGGCAAAAGGCCTGAAAGGCATATTCTCTTTCTAGTTTACCTCTATGCAGCCAACAAAATTCAGATAATCTAGAATCCAAATGAAAGCAAAAATCCATTTTGCACTGATATCTGTGCTAATTCATTATTGAGTATGAAAAGAAAGAGAAATCAAAGTGCATCCTTTTCGATAAAATATGTATGATTCTGATTCAAAGCAGGCAAAGATGTGAAAGAAGGTTCTTGATCTAGATGGAATCAAGCTTTATGGTGCAGTGAGCTTACCAGGTCAGAAGCTTCACTACTTCCCAATGGGAATCATGTCTTCTCTTGTCAGCATATTTTCAAATCATAGAATTATTGATTAATTTTAGTTGGAAAAGGCCTTTAAGATCATTGAGTCTAACCATTACTGTAACAAACCAAGACCCTAAATGCCACATCTACACATCTTTTAGGGACACTAAACCATGTCCCTAAATGCCACATTTACACATCTTTTAAATACCGACAGGGATGGTGACTCTACCTCTTCCCTGGGTAACCTCTTCTGATGCTGAACATAATCAATGAGAAATTTTTCCTAATAATCAATCTAATCCTCCCATGTGCAACTTGAGGCCATTTCCTCTTGTCCTCTCTCTTGTTAGTTGACAAAAGAGACCAACCCCCACCTGGCCACAATCTCCTTTGAGGTAGTTGTAGAGAGTGAGGAGGTCTCCTCTGAGCCTCCTTTTCTCCAGGTTAAATAGCCCCAGCTCTCCCAGCCACTTCTCACAGTATTTGTTCTTTGGACTATTCCCCAGCTCCCTTGGCCTCCTCTGGACACTCTCCAGTGCTTCAATGTCCTTCCTGTAGTGAGGGGCCCAAAACAGAACACAGGATTTGAGGTGTGGCCTCACCAGTGCCCAGTGCATGGGAAAAATCACTATCACCTACCGGTCCTGCTGGCCGTGCTACTGCTGACACAAATGTTGGCAAGTACTTGTATTTGCCTGAAATTCGGCACCAATACTTTTTCTATTTATGCATTTGGAATAATAACTATTTTATTGGGAAATAAATTCTGCAAGTTTGACTAGATCATTTTGCTAAGGTGAGCTCAAGGAGTCTACATTGATTATCATGCCACACACTGGAGCGTGTAGATCTAGTCTGGTATTTTTTTGAAACTCTACATTCACTGGGTGATGCAGCCCAGCAATAAAGGGAAACTAATGGAGGCAATTAGGAAAGCACACCTGTTGGTGGGAGAGTGCAACCCCTACTTTGACCATAGCCAGAAATTGCTCCCAATTGTTATTCACAACAATGGAAGACCTCTGGACTGTGAATGCAGGCAATGATGGAATGCAATAAAATTTGCAAATGAGTTTTCACATTGTCTTATAAAATTCTATGACTTTGTCAATCTGTGTTGATACAGATCAACACATGGCTAAGCAATAAAATGATGTAAGAAAAGTGCTGATCACTGCTGTTGGTGAAAACTTTGCACTTCTGAAGGATCTGCGACCAAATTTTCAGTTGTTCACAAATGGGTCTGAGAATATTGTTTCTGTCCTAATCATTGGTGGAAGTTTAGCCTTACGGAGCAGGCTAGGTCAACTAGCAATCTCCATTCCACATCCACAATAACAAAGTTATTTGTAAGTCAGCCACAGCAGGAAAGCTGTAAGGAAAATGCCTTTCTGCATCTGCCAGCGGATGACACAGAACTGCTTATTTTACTAGAAATACACTTAAACTATCCACAAAAGGATCCATTTTTGACCTTAAGAACTAGAGGAGCTGTTAGAAAAAGTTATTCAGGTTATTCAGCACATGCTTCTCTTGCAGTTCTCAGTTAGACAATAAGTATTTGACACACATTTTAATTATTTAGTTTTCCCTGTGAAAATCGGGAAGTGGAGGGGAGGAGATGCAGCAACAGTATTAGAGAGTGAGGAAGAGGTGTAAGAGAGAAAAGAATAAGAGTTGTTAAGAGGAGTCTGTTTGCAGTGACATCCATGGACTCAGCACACTGTGTGTGAACTATCTGCACGTGAACCATGGAAGACCTATGAACATCAGATCTTTGTGTCCTTCAAATGACCACGGTGTCAGCAAGGAAGAGACTGGTAGGATTGACACAAGATCTCCAGCAAAAAACTGAGGAGTCAGTCAGATGTTATTTTTGAAATTCTTCTCACCGAAACATCCGAGAAAAATATTCTTCCTTGTTTATAACTGTGTGGCTGTTCTTCAGTTATTATTATTCCCCTGTAAAACATGTATATAGCAATTGTTTTAAATAGAACAGGCAGTTCCCTTTCCCCTACATATTTTTCCCCTTACTGCTGTAGTGCAACTAAATGAGATTATTTCATGCCGCTAAAAAAGCCCAACCACAAAATGAACCTTTAATCAATAGACTTAATTTAATTCAATAACGATGAGCTGACTCTCTTCAGGGCCCAATTTTCTGTTCTCTACAGATAAAAGAACCAAATTTTTTTGTTACTGCAAATGTTTACGCACAATGAGACACAAAGCTGTATATAGAAATTGATTAATTAGAAAACTATTAGAGAACTATAAATTGTAAAACAATTTTAATTAAAACAACGCTGATTTTGCTTGAGTAGAATCTTGCACCCATAATTTAAATGTGATTTCTCAGAAAGCAAATAACTACTGCCACATTTCATTCTCTCTCCTCTTTTTTCATTTCATTTTCCAGGAACCAGGTACAGAAAAGGTTTCTGCAGATGTGCTCACAGACTGATATATTTCACAGAACCTTCCAGTTCAGAAGACTACTTCTGCAAATAGCTTTTACTCACAATGTAGAACAGCATCAGAAAGAGGTACCAAGACAGTTCTCTGTCTCTTATTGGTTCTCTCTTAATAATTTGTTCAAAGCCTAACAGTGATTTCTAGAAGAAACATACTCTTAATTCCAACCGCTCCAAACTAAGCATGTCAGGCTATAACTCTGGTAATTTTATAATTTTCACATTCATGTTGTAGAAATAAAACATTTTACTGAATTAATTCAAGACTTTGTCCTAAATTCCCACTCATAATGAAGAGGAAAACTAAAGGTTAATTGGAATAAAGATTTTCAAGAATGAAGAATTCTAGCAACAGATTTACTGAATGTTCTGTAGTACAAATAAAGAAATCTATAAGTTTTTTGTTTTTCCTCTGCCTTAGTCTTTACTTGTAGCAAGATATGAAAGTGGTAAATAGTAAAAGGGAAATTAACATGCTCACCTCCTCCAAAATGAGGAAATTTTGTGAGATGAGACAAGTGCACAAACAGTCAGCACTGCACCCATTCTACAGAGAGGTTCAGCCACACGCAGTCTGGAGAGCAGATCTTAGCAGTGCACAGAGGCAGCACTTGGGCAACAGGCACAAGTTGTAACAAGGAAAACTGAAATTAAATACCAGGAAACAATGGTTCAGTGTGTAGGAGGTCAAACACTAGAACAAGTTACCAGAGAAACTGTGAAAACTCCATCCTTGTAGATATTCAGACTTGCCCAGACATGGTGCCTGATGCAAATAGTCCTGTGTTGAGCAGGGCTTTGGACCAGATAAGTGACCTTTTGCATTAATTTTCTTCCTAAATTGCTCTATGACTTTATGACCCTGTAGAATGACCTTGCAAGTTGCTGGAAAGGGGAGAGCCATGCCCCCACATTTCCCATAAACCTTCTTTAAAAAACTCAGTAATATCACCCCTTTCTTTAGTCAGTGTGAGATGAATGAAAATGATGTTTATAATGGAGCAATCTTTCTCTAATCTATGGTCAGTTCCACAAATTCTATTGTAGTTAGGAGAAAGATGAAGCCAAATTACTCACTGCTAATTCTTGAAATAAAACAAAGACTGAATAGGAAGCAAGAAAAAAAAAAAAAAAAACCAACCAAACCTCCCTCTCTTCCAGGAAGGGGGATCTATCACATATCTCTGGACATGGAGCTCTATAGTGAGACCATGGTGAGAACACATGAGTCATGATTAATACCTCTGGGATTGATTTTTTGTGAGAATGCTTCCCAATCCCAGATAATGGCCAACACATTTAATGATCATTTCACTAAAGTGGACATTTTAACCTTTTTTTTTGTCTTTCTATTTTTCTTTAGGCAAATTCTCATGAGCAAACAAACATGAAAAAATAGATGAATGGATGGATAAAAGACTGCATGGGTGCCAATACCTTACTATAACTTCAAAATTAAAAATAACCATTGAAGTTATAGGTAGTTGTTTTACCGGGGCCACACGGTAAATAATTGTTTCTCCAGTGAATGTTCCCAGCATAAGCCTTATTCTGAGACATAGTTGACGTCTTTGCAGTCTGGCTCTTTTGTCTGATAAAGTGCTCATGAGCAGCATGGATGGGGCTATTCACCTGCAGGTTGTTGAACATCATGTAAGAACTTCAGTCCTCTCTTAGGTTTGTATCTTCCTTGGCTTAATCTAGGCTACAGCTGAACAACCAGGAATAGTTTCTTTTTAGTATCACAGGCTGGCAGCTTTATTCAAATTGAAGAGCTCTTTGCTATCAGTGTGATCTCCTAAAATGTGGAAACTCAGCTCGTTCTGCAGAGGTTGATCTTCACCGGACAAGGTGTGAGGTTAGAGCTTGAGGTGGGACATCTGGCAAGCAAGTGTGGAACAGTACAGTACTCATGTAGAGTAAAATTGTGTAGAGTGAAATTATTTGTGATTTGCTTCATGCACAGAAGTCTTCCTGCATAAAATCTTCGAGAAAGGCCTCACCAGGTACTTGAGGAATCAACTAAAAGACTGAGTTTTTATTTTCATCACATATGTGTTAGTATTTAGAAACATATATATTTAGCATGCTAACTGAAGCAGAAATTATGGCTAAACTCTTTAGTATTCAAGACAACAGTATCAAACTTTCATTTTGACCTTCTGCTAATGAAAGGGAGTGGATCAGGTATGAGAAGGGGGAGAGAGAAGGGGATTGGCAATATGCAGAAAATCTCCACAGAAAATATTTCTTAAATAGGAAAAGATTTTGCTAGCCCAAAAGAATAAAGAAATCTGACAGTTCCACTGCAAAGCATGTATACTAGGAATTAAAATCAAAAATTATTGGTTATAATAACTGTATGTTCAGTGTAAGTTAAGATATTCTTATGGAAGTAACAAAATTATTGAATCTGTCTGTATTTTGAGTTCAGTATATAATTTTTTATGCAATACCTTCTTCCATTTAAATCTCATTAGTTCCTATTCTGGATTTCTGAATTTATTCTTTATGCAAAATAACCAAGACTTGTCTCAAAAGACCTTACAATACTGAGATATTCCCCTAAGTTCCTGAACAGAAAGTATTTACTAGAAGTTGGATTCATCTCACATGAGCATTAGCTATGTCTAATCAATCACTCCAGTAATTGGAGAAAATCTAGCCTTTCCAGTGCGTGTTTCCTCTGGTCTCTAGGAAAAGAATTTTAGAATGGGGTGAACCCACTAAAGTATGACTTACCCAATCTGCTTCTCTTAAAGCAGAAAGATTACTTTCCTGTAGTCATCTAGCTCTCTTCAACGCCTTCAGAGAAAGTCTACACTATTATTTGTGATTCAGTGTCTGACTTTCAGGTGACTGAAGTACATGCATAGGTTAGTAAATATCCAACAAATGTTATTCCAAGAAAATCCCACAATTTACCAGTTATAAAACCAAGTTCAATTTCCAGAGCAAAAGTCATTATATCCTTAATATAAGCCTATTAGCATAATAAATAAGATACAACTGAGCAAAGTAACATTAAGAGAGAAATAATTTTTGCCAGGAATCACATCCAGGGTTTGCATTACTCTTTCAGTACCCTAATACATGGAGCCCTTTCCAATACGTCTCCTGTCCCAGTTGCCACCTACTGCAATGACTGGCAGGCAGCAATGGCTCCATATGGCCTTTTCATTTCTTATTGTCATTTCTGGCATGTGTCACACTAATTTTTGGCCCACCAGAAAGGTGTGGCTGTGCTGGCATACAGCAGCAGGACAGGAAGAGCTCACTTTTATGCATGTTGAAAAGGCCTCTCATTCTGGTCACAATCACCCTGGGCATCTGTGATTGAGCAGGCTTTGTCAGAAGCCTTGGAGCCAATTGCTCTGGTGTCCTATTCACTATCTTAAAAGAAATAAAAGCAAATTATTTGCGGTAGCTCTTCCACTATATCATATATTCATCACCCATAACAGCAAGATATAAATTATCGCAACCAAATTATTGCTCAGGTTTTGAAAATTGCTTGGAAGACTTAACATCCTTTTGTTTAATTTAGTTGTATTTAGGTTGACCAAGAATGATTTTTAATATTTAATAGTATAAAACTTACTTTTGCAGAGCATGGGAAGAATTTATCCTAGGCCTTAACAAACAAAGAAATGTATAGATGATATCCATGCACACGGCAAAATCTCAGTCTGCAGCTGGCCTAGTAAGAGAACTACTGCTGAGAAGTCAAGGTCACTTCCAGTGTGTTAATCCCAAAGCATCAGGACAAGATCATGTTTTTAGTTTGGTAAATATGGCAAATCCACAGAGTTGTCTGGGTAATTAAAACATTGGATGCCCCACTGGTCATTCTTAACTCAGTTATCAGCAAGAATCTCACTAATCATAAGTCAGGGATGAGTCTGTGCATGTGCTGTACATGTGGCTTTCTGCATATGTCTGCACATCATTTCACAGGAAACTATTTCACACTACACCAGCTTGGTGAGTAGCTGTTGTTCACACCCACCAAGAAATAAGTACATGTGAGAATAATACCTTTACAACTTTGAAATGTCCTTAGACAGACTTTTAATCTCCAGGCCATCAACCTGCTGTGAACTCTCCTCCTGACTTTTCACACTTACAGAGAACAGGAGTCAAGCAACACACCATAAGGCAATATGAAACGACAGAAAAATTCTGGGAAGTGCAAAATTAGGTCCAAATAAAAATATGTCATCTTTAAAATATGTGGCTGTTTCACCATATATTTACGCATAAGCATAGATATACTGATATAAATTTGATTAGTAAATTAGATTGCCGTGCTCAAAATGCAAGATGATACTGATGTATTCTAACAATAGTCTTCAGTTCCATCTCCTTGGTGTCTGCTCCATATGTCATGGCTGGCACAAAAACACCAGTAGTTAAAACACCTGTGTTTTCACAGATTTCCTACCAACATTAAGTTTAACCTCTGAAGGTCTTTTCATCCAGTCTGCTACTATTATTTGTATATTAAATAAAATATATTATCTCACTTAGTAGGGATACAGCACAACAAAGTTCTTGACCTCGGGGTTTTTCAGCTCAAGGCCTTGATACGGTGCTAGTATAAACCATGATATCAACATTGATTGATCATTTTTAGAGACAAAAACAAAAGAAGAAATATAAGGCACTGCCTACTTATCTGCATCATTCTAAAGAGAGAAAATGCAAAAATGAAGGGCATATCATGCTGAGCAGGAGAGTCAGTATTTAATGATAACAGATGATAACATATGAAAATCTTTTGTTTTCATTTATCTTTTCCTGGTTTTGTTATTTCCTCTGTGAGAGGTCTACTAGTCCATGATATAAAGAAATGGTCCCTGGCAGGTGAAAAGCAATAATATGGGTTAGGGATGGATTTGAAATAAGAGGGTCTTGATTGTTGGCACAGTGGAGGCAGAAGGTTGTTTCAAGGACATGGAAAAAGGTCACATGAAGGATAATGGGAGGAGCACATAGAAGAAGAAATTAAATAGAAATCACACTAGTAATAGGAAACCAGAAAAAGGAGGACAGAAGAATCCAACAATTTGAGCATGGAGAATCTTAGTCTTCTAAAAGACAAAGATTTCAAATGAACAGGAAGAAACTTGAAGTCATCATAAGTGGTTTGTAGCCTTTGGAAAACTGGGATAAAGGGAAAGGGAAATGGAGAACAGAATACTCTGTAAATTAAACAGAAGTGACCACAGCATCAAGAGGTGAAAATATATGAGGCAATGTATTTTAGTGAGAGAATTGCAAAAAAAAAATTAATTGAAGAGTTAGGTAGCTAAATTTCAAGAAAATTATTTATGGGAAGTGACTAGGCATATGTGCCATGTAAGGGTATCTTAAAATCTAAATTTCTGTCTGTGAAGACAGGTTTTACAAAACTTATTTTCTTATTCTTCTGGTAGGGAGTGTTCTCTGCTCCTTAATTTGCTTCAAGGGAGCTAATCCTTGATCCTAAGACCCTTGATCCTTAATATCATTGGGACTCGCAAAACCTGCAGGGTAACTTCAATCCCTTTAACACATTAGCATCCGTTTGCTAGCTGAGTAGTTGTTTACTTTTTTTTTCCTGGTTTACTTACAAAAGACAGCAGGAAGCTGGAAATATGAATTCCAATCAACAGCAGCCAGGTAGAACTGTGTTTTGCACACAATACTAAATGCCCCTGATTCTTCAGATCTCTCATTTCCTTTTTGTTTCAAGCTGCATCATAACACAAGCTGCATTGTGAACAAGCCTATGTACCTAAACGTAGCAGACATATAGTACTCTCTAAATTACTCAGTTAACCCAACATTCTGTCTAAAATGGTTCTCCTCTTCCTTGCCACCATTTCCACTTAAATCACCCTGGTCTGGATAACTAGAAGAAGCAAACAGAACATCTCTCTCTGCACACAGAACACAGATGGGACAGCCCATTCAATTTAAAGAAGTAAAAATGGCAGCTGTTTCCTCTGGACTTTAGATATTTGCAAAGAATGCCGCTTGGTAGGACAGTTTTGGTTTACTTTAAACAATTCACAAAAATTCCACTCTACAATTGCCTGCAACAAAATGTCACCTCCCTGTAAAGAACGATTAAGACAGGCAACATTGAACTTCACAAACAGACTGTCTGACAATCTTGCTCCGTCAATACATGCTAGGAAATCATCATCCAAACAAACTAGACAAGCTGTCTCTTTTGACATCTGCTCCTGTTTCAGTACATGAATTATACTCTTGGGTTATCCCATTTTCAGCTGCTTCAGCACTGATGCCATCACACAACTTACCTATTCCAATAATTTGTCCATCTTTTTAACGGTATGCATAAAGGAATAAATAGTATAGAAAGAATAGAGAATATAGAAGAATACAGAAAGAGAAATATCACTGGCATTTTCTGGCATGACAACTATATAAAATGGGAGCACAGACGGCTATGGGTTGACATGGAATTCTTTAAAATTATGTATATGTCATTAATAAAAACTTTAAGCAGTCAGTGCTAATTGTCTGTAAATATGTGAAACAGTGAGATTATTCTGTTTATTGACATCTCACTAGTTATGAAAACCTCCACCCTCCTTTTGATATATTTTTAAATTAAACAGGATTCTGAGCAAGGACAGTATCTCTCTACCCCCTTGAACAGTTTCAGAGAATGAAATTTCAATCTCATTTTGACTTTTAGGTTCTTTTAAGGCTATTGTTTTTTACCTTCATTAATGACAAAGTAATCACCCTCAGCAGATTTGCAGATGACAACAGCCTGAGTGGTGCAGTTGAGACACCTGAACAACAAGCTGGACAAGCTTGAGCAGTGGGTCCGTGGGAATCTCATGCAGTTTAAAAAGACCAAGTCAAGGTGCTGCACCTGGGTCAGGACAACCCCCAGTATCAATCCAGGCTGGGGGATTAACTGATGAAAAGCAGCCCTGCTGAGAAGGACTTGGGGGTCCTTGTGGGTGAGAGCCTGGACATGAGTCAGCAATCATAGAATCACAGAGTCAATTAGGTTGGATGAGACCTTTGGAGTCATGTAGTCCAGCCTATGACCAAATACCACCATGTCAGCTAGACCTTGGCACAGAGTTTTTTCACATCCAGTTTTTCCTTAAACAAGGTGACTCCACCATCTCCCTGGGCAGTCCATTCCAATGTCTAACCACCCCTTCTATGAAGATGATGCCTTTTTTAAACTCATGCTGGCCAGGCCTGATCATTTGGTTTTCTTGTGTGTGCCATGTGATTACAGTCAAGATGATCTATTCCATAACCTTGCTGGGCACCCAGGCTATACTGACAGACCTGTAGTTCCCCAGATCCACCTTCCAGCCCTGCCTATGGATCACACTGGCTATCATCTAGTCATCTGGGAGCTCCCCAGTTAGCCAGGATTGATGATAAATGATGGACAGCAGCTTAGCAAGGTCTTCCACCAGCTCCGTCATCACTCTAAGATTAACCTTATCCTGCCCCATAGACTTCTGAGCATCTAAGTGTCTCAGCAGGTCACAAACAGCTTTCTTCTGGATTATGGGAGCTCCATTCTGCTGCCTGTCCCTATCTACCAGCTCAGGAGGCCTGAAGATAACCAGGCCTTACTACTGAAGAGCCAAAGAACGTGTCAAGTACCTCAGTGTTTTCTTTGTCTTTGGTGACTATGCCCCCCACTTACATCCAGTAAAGAATGGAGTTTTTCCTTGCCTCTTCTTTTGTAATTAATGTATTTATGAAAACACTTCTTATTATCTTTTACAGAAGTGGTCAGATTGGGTTCTAATTGAGATTTGCATTTCTAGCTTTCTCTCCTCATGACCTAGTGACATCCTCAAATACTTCCCGAGTCATCTGCCCCTTTTTCCAAAGGTGAGACACTCTTATTTTTCCCCTCAGTTCCTGCAAAACTCCCTGCTCAGTCAGGATGATCCCCTTCCTCGCCAGCTCATCTTTGGGCACAGTGGGATGACCTGCTCCTATGTCTTCAAGATTTCTTCCTTAAAGTGTATCCAGCCTTCCTGGGCCCCTCTGTTTTTGAGGGCTGATTCCCAAGGGACAGTTCAAATAGGTCCCTGCATAGGCCAAAGTCCACCCTCCAGAAGTCCAGTCCAGTGTGCTCTTGCAGCCCAGAAAGCAAACTAATCCCGGGCTGTACCAAAGCGTGGCCAGTAGGTTGGTGATTCTGTCACTCTGGAGACACCCCACCCCGAGTGCTTCTTTCAGCTCTGGGGTCCTGACCCCGGGAAGGACATTGACCTTCTGGTGCAAGTCCAGAGGCAGGCCAAGATGACCAGAGAGGCATGGAGTAAGTCTCCTATGAGAAAAGACACAGAGCTGAGATTGTTCACCCTGGATAAAAGACTTCAGGGTGAACAGAAAGATTTCATCTCAAATTACACAGACAGCAGCTTTGCATAGTAAGAAGTAAGATTTCTTGGGTGTAGAGTGATGGTTTTTCTTAGGGCATGATTTGGCACAGAAAGATGGAGAATCTGTACATGATACAGATGAAAAAAGTTTAGAGATTCCTTTAAATTTTTATCCATATGGATGTACTATGTACAAAGCGGTGACAGTTTCTCCCTTATTTAAAAATTAACCAAGATTATTGATCCACAGCTAAGTGAGTTCTGTAGGGCTACTTAACTGACTGGACAACTGAAGGATATGGTCTGGAAGCTAAAGGTATCAGCATCCAAAATTAAAGGTTTATTTTTTCAGCACAACAAAATTTGTCTCACAAAAGGCACTGACTTATGAAGTTACCTCTAGTAACTGAATGACACAGCAAGCAGGGCTATTATAAATATGCACTTTTGACCAGTATCTAAAAGGTCTTTTACCAGATTTACAAATATTTCTGAATTTGAAGTTAAATGATTGTCCAGGTTTAGGGCAAATTCAGGAGGAAACCTCCGAATGGGGCTCCTCTGGAAAAGCAAACCCAAATGGCCCCTCCCCTACAACTGGTCTGGAAAAATCTTCCTTGGAAAAAAGTGGAAAAAGCTATGTATTTAACAATCAAAGTGCCCACGAGCACACAGAATGAGTAATATGAAACAATAAAACCTTTCATTCTGAAGTGAGATGGTGAACTGAGAGAAGTCCTTGCCGAGGGTGCGGTTTGTCTCTCTCAGTCTCTTATCAATTCCTCCGGCGCTGGAGAAAAATGTCGTCCTGGTCCCTGGAGGGCACAGGTGTGATTTTTCAGTTCTCCTTTGTGTTTTCAGTCTGGAGCAGTCCTAAGGAAAAAGGAAAAAAAAAAAAAAAACAGTCCAGGGAGCTTCTCTGCCATATCTAGCTAAAACTAACTAAAAAACACGGGAGATCTCTGTCCTGCAGCAGTCTGTCCGAGCCTCAGCCGAAAAAAAACATCCAGGAGAAGAATACAGAGGAGTAAAATAGTTTTTCAAAACAAACTGTGCACTCTGAGAATCAGTCTTAAAGATACAGAACACAATATGCAGAACACAATATACAGAACACAATATACAGAACACAATATACAGAACAGCCGATTGGGGGTACAAGCATCATAAAGTCAATCTAGGACAATGATAAACAAAGGTAGTGGATTGGTGAGTTTCCATTTTAGCATACCTTAAATTTTTCTAGGGAAAAATGTTTTATAGGTACAATTGCAAGCAGCAATCCTCATTAATAATCCTGCCAGGCAAGTGACCCAGCCAGAATGTCTTACCGAGAGAGCTCACTATGCAGCAAAAGAATTCTCTTCACATTTAATGACACTCAAACAGATGACTGATAAGTTACTGTCATTTTTCACTCAGTTTTCTTATTCTGGGGCACTAAAATTTGGAAAACACAGAGAGCTGGAAAAATTCTCTTTTGTGTTTTTCAGGAGGTAGTTTGTCTTCTTTCTTATTATCCTTACAGTATCACTGCAGGAGCTAGAAAAACACAATTATTTTTTGGCAATGAAGTATTCATGGCTGAATTAAGAGTTCAGGAGATGCTTTGCAAAGCAAATCCAATGAGTACCAATATTGGTCTATTATTTTTCAGCTCTCTTTACAATGAAATAAAATCTATGTAGCAAAACTACTTTCATTTACATACACTTTACTCTCATAGTCATCAGACCTGGAGGTGAAAATTAAGTTGCAACAAACATTTCTGCTTCAGTATCTGTAAATTCATGCAAGTGTAGTTAATTCTGCAGCAAAAAATTTCAACAGGCTACAAGGCATTATGGAGAAGTAAAAATGGAAAGCATATCCAAGGCACTCACTGAAATTTTAAGTCCCTGTGATAAGACTTTTTAATTTATAGCAACCAATTGTTTAGAATATTTTTTTTTCCCTACTGATAATCAAAGAACATTATACTAAAACTGCAGGAATACTGTGATACTGTCAGATTTTAATTGTAACCAATGACTGAATGAATGTTGGTCTTTACTTCCCAAGAAGTGATACAAGTTAGATAATAGAAGGTGTGATTGTTTGGGTGGATGAAAAAGGCAAACATTAAAATTAAATTAAAAACTGCCCACTTCCCAGAAAATAAATGAATTTTGACAATGTTTATTTTCCTATTTCTAACGTTTTCCTTCATCTCAACGAACTTCAACAAGCAAGATCTACCACTGCCTAGAGCTCATTGTCCAACCACCGAGAAGAGAAAAGGGAGCATTAAGCCTGAAAGTGTAGCGGAGCTGGCAAACAATCCCCAAATCCCTTCTGCTGCATCCCCAAAACCCAATAATTGCCACAGCACATGAATGAGCAATTCAGCAGGCTCTGATTGCAGGATGCATGAAAGAAACATCCTCTAAAAGTAGACACAGATTTCTATTAAAAAAGGATTATTCAGTAGTGTAGTAGGAAATATTCCTAAGAGTAACAAATATTCAAGTACACATGAAAACACACTGTGTAGAAGAATGGATCAAAGTCACAGGCGGACCTGACTTAGTCCAAAACCAAAGATGTGAGTTCAAGTCCACCTATATGAGTTGGCATTACAAGTCTTGCCCCAATTCTCAAGATGCACAACCCCTGAAAAAGTCTCAACTGCACTGTGAGTGAGAGGAGTGCCATGATCTTCTTTATCAACAGGAAAGGGTCATGGTGTTTCTGAGATGCAGTAACAATACAGGTAATAATCTTAAGTCTGAATGTTATGAGCCTCTCCATTTTGTATTAAATTGTTAAAAAGTGCTGCATTGATTTTTTTTTCATTCTGTCTCTCTAATTTCTTGATTATTTCCCCCTTGTAGGTGGGGAGATTGGGCCAAACAGAACAGAAAATGCAGAGATCACTGGTATAGAATCAAATTTCCAAAGTAAATCACCCATAGGGAGCAGAATAACAATACTCCCTTCTTCATTCTCCTTGTATTAAGAGATTTGTATTATTACAGTCACAGAGCAGGACCAGTTAAAGGAATTAGACTTGAACAAACTCCACAGATAAAACACTCATTTTATTTTTTTTTCCTTCTCTACAAGACAGTTAATAAGCTGACTATTCCTCACAATCCTTTCTTACCATTTTTCCTCTGCAATGGCATAATTCTGTCCAACACTAGGCACACCTTGCAGCGTGAAATAGGATCACAACTGGAGCTACATGGGACTAAGAGTTCCAATAGAAGGACTGAAGCCAAGCATTTGGTTTTAGCCACTTGTATTTTAAATGGAGGCTGACATTGTCAGATGAGAATTTCACGTTAGTGAGAGACAATTTCATTAGATATACAGATAGTGCATTATTCCTGCATTGAGCCAGAGTGCAACAAGGAGTCCATTCTGCCCTCACAGGGAGGAGTACAAATAATAAAAGCTACAATGGAGTTGTACAAGTGCACAAACTATTCTGGGGTCAGAATGGAGCCAGTCTTTCATCAATATCTGTGGGTTTTTCCCTGTTGGGTGCAAATGTTTCTGCTGGTTCACATTAGCACATAACCTGCTAATGTTCTAGTACAGAGGAGATCATTATTTTCTAGTGTTGCTTGGCTCCTGAAAGCTTCTGTACTGCTTTCTTGACACTCAGTACAACCTGAGGTCTTTATTTAGCTCTCATTCAATCACCCTATTGAATAGGTTACAAAAATCAACAGGAGTTTTTCTTTTTTCTTTCGAGCCAGAACACAGATTCTTGGACTGCTATGTGGGTTGAGAGTTTTTACCATGCAGCTATAAATGATGCAGAGCAGTCAGTCTGCATCAGAACTAGCAAAGTAATTCTCTTTCACTGATCATTTTACAAATTACATCAGTCTCTTTCCAGGAGGCTCTGCATATTTACTTATTTCCAGTTGACAGTCTCTTGAAGCCATTGCATGTGCAGTAGCTCTGGAGCGGGTCCTGAGCTGGGTGTTAGCCCATGATTCCAATGGCAATATCTCACAAAAAGAGATTTCCTCCCTTAGATATTACAGTGTTCATGACAAATCTGTATACGTTTTTAATTTTCTATTTGATGACAATATTTCAGATTGAAAAACCACGAGGTGAGGCCTGATTAAGGTTTACATGTACATCTAGAAAGGAAAAGGAGAATATGAACAAATAAATGCTCAGAGAGATATTTGAGCATATATATTCTGACTTCAATCTTGCTTGAACAATATAGCCAAATATAATGCTTCTGTCCTTAGTATAACTCAAAATCCAGCCTACAACTTGTGTTAAATTGCATATATTTATTTAATTACTACTTCCTTATTATGGCACTGAATTCCTCTTTAATTTTTTCATTCCTCCCAATTTAAATTTCTGTTTAAAGAACTTTATAGGCAGTCTTTACATAAAATGAAAGTTTGCTCACCTATATCTTAAATTATGCTTTATACCACCTTTTAATATCCAAGTTATATTTTTCCTGTTAAACTGAAAATTTTCTATATTTATGATTTTAATTTTGATACTAACAAAGAACATTATTAATATAAACCTATAAACGTTATTACAATGGAAAAGGTTACAAACAATAAAAGTTGTTATTCCTTATATCAAAATTCTGCCTTAGGAAGGTTAATGATCATATTCTACTGAACGTGACATGTAGTGTTATAATAAGAGTGCCTTGGTACTAGAGGATTAGAGTACTGTACACAGCTCTAGCAAGCAGAATGAATAATTGAAATCCAGTGCTTTTATGCTTCACTGAAAAAAAACAATATTTCATGGCACATAAAGTTATTCAGCTTATTTGCATTAAGGTTGAATGATCACCACTGACCAAAACAGAAGCAATGATGGTACCTTGATGTAAGTGGCAAAGAACATACATAAATATTCTTAGGAAGCAAGATGTACCTGCATTTAATCAGTACTTATTAAAATTTTATTCCCTATAGTTATTCAACAGGATCTGTGGTATAAAAACATAATTACAAAAATCAGATTTGAGCTCATTTGACAACAGAAGGGTTTTATGGTGACCTATCTCCAAATGTTCCTATTTGTAATTAAATGCAGCGATCAGCAGTAAGGATTTTGAAGCTGTTTTAGTAGTTCCGCTATTCTGCTTAACATGTGGCACCCGTAATAATTAAAATGATACTAACACATGCACAATTTTATGGCCCTTATGGTGCAACCCATTATGCCAAATAAGGGCCTCTGTTTTCACAGCATACTGCACATGGTCTCATTACACCCACTTTTCTTTTCCTGTCTTCACACTAACAACTGTTAAAGTGAATCAACACACGAAACGTACTATAACAGCTTAGTGTTTATGATATGTGTGCTGTTAGTCAGTGAACAGGAAAATCTAAACATTTACTGTTTATGTAAAGAATAGCGTTAGTGTTAGTGAATTGCTTGGGTCTGCTTCCTTTATTATCTAGATCACAAACATAATGATGGGTGTCAATGGTACCTATATTCCCCCTTTGCTTCTCTCTCCTGTATAGATGTCTATAAGAATTAGAGGAACTTCACATTTGCAGTTCTAGAAACATTTTCTGTTAAGTAGTTTTCATTTTTTGCATTAAAGTGCAGGAAAAATATTTCTATCATAAACTCCCACCATATAAAAATTATTTCCATACATTCTCTCTTCCTCTTCACCATATTGTACTTGGACCAGTTTGGTTTATCCAAGGTGTTACAAAGTGACACATTTTTTCTTCAGCACCTCAGGAAATTCTTCAGGATGCTGTGAATTCTAGTTTAGTGCTTTTTTATCATGAATAATTTTGCAATTACGCAGCTACTCAAAGACCTCCTACACTCATTTTACAGTCATCAGTTCGGAATGGCTTTCACTCTCTTGGTCTGGGATTCATTCCAAGGGAAGTCCCATAGGTGGGACACCAATGGATTGGACTAAATCTATCCTCTGCATTTCGTATTATAGCTTTGTGTGAACATTAGTTGAAAGTTCATATAAAGAGTAACAACCTGTCCCTTAATTTTTCCCCATTATCCCCTGAGGCCTGCCACTTATTCCTAACAGTTTTGGGAATTTGCCGTGTTATCAGTGCTTAGGGGAAACTAAAGCCCCTGAATGTGAATGGCAGAACAACTCTCTTGATTTCAAAGACATAAAGTGAAAATTGTCACAAAATTACAGTGGTTGGGCTCCAGATATGATGAAAATAGAGAAATCAACCAGAAAACACTCAGGTATGTAATATATAGGGGGCACATACACGCTGAAGTGCAGCTTTTTAAAAAGTACATTTGGAACCATGAGATTTCAAACACCAGCAACAGTGCCATAACTCAGAAAAATGGAATAAAAGCCAGCACTGGACTCCTTTCACTGTTGTCTTCATGACCAGTGGTGAGTGATACTGTGCAGAAAACTTGCAGTTTTGCTCTCTGAAAATTCAGGAGGAGGACATGGTGGAGGACCAAGGCAAAGAAGAACAATATCCATAATGTTGTAACAACTTCTCCTTGGCCTGTTCTGAAAACTTGCTTTAAAAAAACAAAAAACAAAAAAATCATAAAACAAAACACCCTTATCACTGACATTCAAAAAGACTAAGGAAAAGACTACTTGATAATTACCTTCTGTCTGAACTTCAGGAAAGTTGAGTTCCACGATCTCTTTTTCTTTGATTAAAATGAATGTTTATTATCAGCATTACTATTTACTACCCCATGATCAAAAACAAATAACCCACTTTGTTTGTTTCTTACTGCAAATGAATTAAATTAGACACCATTAGGAGCACTAGCTGTTTATATCCTTGTTTCAGCAGTGGTAGTATTTGAAGTTTCCTGCGGTAAGTTCATTACTCGTATTTTGTCCAGAATTAGTGAAGCGTGCTGAAAATTGCTAATGACAGATGTTTCTCCACTCTGTCACACTTCTTGTATCATTTGATTTGGAAAGCAACATACGGTGTTCTGCTCTATCAGTATGTCACAGACTGTCTGTAAACAGCTGGTCATAACTCAGTTCAGTGAAAACCATTACTTTCCAATGAAGTGCTGGACACCCTCCAAATTGCATTTTGGCATGGCCTGAGATGCATAATGCACAAAGTTCTTCTGTTCTGAGGTTACCTAAGGAAGGATTTTTCTCCCCCTTCCACTTGCTTATTGTGTTTCAGGAAAAAAATATATTTTCAAATGGTTAGATAAGGGATGAAAAGAACAGGAAATAAAAATGTTTTTTCTTCTTGCAGGAATCCATAAAAGCTGTGACTGGTGCTGTGCTAACAGAAAAAAAAATGCAACCCTACCTCACCATTTCTGTTTGTGCCTCAGGTTGAATGGGGTGTATTATCAGGGTCAGGGCACACAAGATGATGACAGATTGAAATGTCTCCTATCAAATAGTTGTGGCATTTTAACATTGCTATGACTATGGGGCTATTCCACAGCTCCTAATCACAATGAATCCTATTAAAAAACACCACCCTGTGGTTTATGTATTGGTCAGATGCAAAGAAATCCATTTCGCTTATGCATGTGAGAAGCACAAAATGCAGAGGGCAGATTTAATGCTGCACACATGAGGATATAAGGGACAATTTGCTGTTTCTTTCTAAAAAAACCACTGCCTTGGTTGTTTTATGATGATATATGTTATTAGCATATATTTAACCAAATATATATGTATATATCATATATTTCATGAAACCAGTATCCATTTCTGAGAGAGTCTGATGTAATTATACTATTTACAAAGTATGAAACATTCAGAAAGCATGTACTAATAACAATAATAATTGTGTTTACTCACAATAACTACCACTTGTATTATATTTAAGTGAAATCTTTACATAGATCTTCTTGGTTTAAAGCATGACAGTAGGAAAAGGCATCAAAGCCACCCACAGACGCTGGAGACTTCTGCATTGTTTGTGCATTCCCAAGTGAAGAGCATCAGCATCTTTCCAACTACTATAAAATGATGATTTTGACACTTAAATTTAGGACAATAAAACAAACATTAGGAATCAAGAATCCTGAAACTCAAAAATCCCAGTGGAAAGGGTAGAGATGGATGTCAAGACATCCAACCATTCCTGTAGCCTATACCAAGGTTAAAATAAAAAAAGATTGGGGGAAAAAAACTCCAATATAACCATTTATTTTGAATTTTCTAACTTTTGATAAGATAACATTCTGTCCTATCATAAGATGTTATCAAAATTTATCCTTGAAGATGTATCTACTTAGAAAAAGAAATCTCTCATGCAACAAATAAATTTTCCAGAATACTAAGACTGAGAAAAAAATGACATCTCCATGACCCTTTTATTTCTTTGAAATGTATCAATCTATAGGAAGAACAAAGCCATTATATCAGGTTTGGGTTTTTTCTTTATGTTGAATGTTGAACACAGATGAACAGATGGGTCTCAGTGAGATACAGTCTTACAGAAAATGTTCAGCTGAGTTTTGTTGAAGAGGATGCAGCTTCATCTCTGGTGTAGGAATTTTACTGGGCTCCAAGTATAAGCTTGCTTTGAGGAACTGGAGGACTCTAAAAAAGAGTAAAAAGAAAGTCACAAAAGTCTCTAACTATTTTTAAACCTATCATATATTACTTCTGCAGAGAAATCATGCAAAATGTTTCACAGGCCAGTAGAACCTAAAGACCCTGCCCTTAAGAAATTATTATCTTAACAAGTAGAAGAAAAAAGTTATACAACAGCATCACAAAAACCAGAGCAGCTCACTTTTGCCATGTGTTAACACATTGACTAATGCATAAGCTACTAGCAGCTGTTGAATTAAAGAAAAAGTTTTCTAATTACTATTGAATTTAACTCAGTAAGTAGATGGGGCAATTTACATTATCAGAAATTTAAATAAATCAATTCACTTTCCTTTGTCAATAAGTGGGTATCTGTTGTTCATCTTTACAGAGGCTGCCTAAAACAGGATTATTCACTCCTACAGCTTTTATCTTTTCAGAAAATGTCAGAAGTTTTTCATTTATCTTGGTATCCCATCCCACACAATAGGTCAGACATATCCTTTATCTAATGTTATAGCTTATAACTTATGTTGTATAATAAAATCTAATTAAAGCAACTTCACTTTCTTTTACAGCTATTTTCCTCTTAATTTTGTTACTGTGCCATTTGGCCCAAGCAAACTGCTGTAACATTTGTAATCCAAAACCACTGTAATTTCTGTTCATCTTTTCCATCAAAAATAATTAGTCATATCATTTTTTGAAGTTTCACCAAAATTGGGGTTTGGGCAGAATATTTAATTCTTGTTTTGGATCTGCAAGGAGTTTGTTTCAGGACAAAAGTTCAGTTGTATCAATAAAAAAAGCTCAACATTCGCAAAATATTAGAGAAGCAGATGCCACAAACCCTCTCTTATGCTTGCCACTCAATGCACACCAGTCAGAAGGACAAATAACAACCAATCATAGCAGACTTCTGTGCAAAAGAAATCAACACTAGGCAAGAACACCCAACTGAAGTTCTCTTACTGCTTTACCAAAGCATCCCCTAGTCTGTCCACTTAACTCCTCGAATTTCTGGCATTCTTCCACTTATTTAACCCTCCAGGACCAACCATGTTCTCTGAGGGTACTAAAGAGATATCAGTTAATGGCAGAAAATGCAAAAGAACCTGATGTTCGGGCTGTCAAACCATTGCCTGATATCTCAGCAGCTCTCTCTTCCATGCTATGTCCAAGCTTGACTAAAATAACCTCCAATGCTACAGTATCACTGAGTCTCCATAAGTTTTGATCTAACTAGGCTGAACACATTTAGGTAGCCAGTACTATACATTACTGGGCTGAGTTTCAAGTTCTTTGTTCACCATATGGAGGCAATCATAACAAGACACAAAAGCATGCAGAGTAAGGGGGGGCTGTCTCATATCTCCAATAAAATTTTGCCAAAGTGTGTCAATCTCAGCACAAGTTGCAAAGACACATAAAAAGGAAACATATTCATGAGTGCACCACAACAAGGCAAAGCTCGGATGATGTTGATACCAAAACAGAGGTCTTTGTTGGGTCTGTTGATCAAAGCAAAATTCTTTAACAGATTGGCTTTGTGAAAATGGAAATAACCAGTCAAAGTAAACTTCAAAATAGATACTGGAGCTAAATACATTATCATCATTCTAAGCACATGCAAAATTAAGATTGACCTCCCAGTACTGCAAGCAAAACCTAAGTTTTCCTCATAAAGCAATCACAAAAACTAGACAGGGCATACAAAGTACAAACTCATACTGGCACAAGATATCTGTTGAAAGATATAAGATGAAGAGAAGTGGTATAACTGTCTACAAATCAGTGTTCAAAAGCTATTCGTAAAGAATCTGATGAGGCAGTTAGCAATCTGCGAGGCTCTAAGAATATAATATATCACAGTTGTAGAGATTTCAGTGTGCCATGAAAACTCTTGCTCCGTTAGTACTAGGAGATAGAGTCTGAACTTGAGTGAATGATAAAGTGAGAAGTTACTGGGCACATTCACACATCAATTGGCTAGAGTAGCAGTTCTGTTGCCATAACAAACTTAACAGTTAAAGATTGTCAAAATCTATAAGATTCTAACATGATTATCAAATATTATCATTAGCCAATAATGACAGCTGATATGGAGTAGACCCTGACACTCAAAAATATTGTGATTTCCAAATCCAAGCCATAAGTAGTTCACACTGAGGAAAAGTCACCAAACTGAGCAACTTACCATGTCCTGCTGGTATCTGCTTACACAGAAGACATTTTCTCAGACTTGTACCAGTCTTGAAGGTTGCCTTCTTACAGAGGTGGATTAAGCCTTAACATTTGTTGTCTGAAGTCTTAATTTCTTGATTTCCATCTGTGTTGTAACCCAGAATACTTTATGCAAATAATTTCCACAAAAATGTCCCTTATCCCCAAAATGTAAAGCTTAAGTTTTTAACATTTAAATAAGGAAATGCTTGAAATGCTTTAATATAGAAAAGAAAGTGATTTTGCATTTGTTGTGTCTTTGGAAGTTTTGATTGTCTAAACCAGTCACATATTTGATCCAATGTTGTGATTCAAACCAACTTTTGACTGCTGGACTTTTGCCATTCAACACTGTAATACATACCAAACTAAGAAAAAAAAATCAAAGAAAGGAGACTGATGCAAAACAGAAAGTCCAAGAACAATCCAAAAAATGTCATATGTGTACTGGCTCATATTTATGAAGCATGTCTAACAATGAAACTTGAAGAAGATTTTGACCTAACCTTGCATTTATACTAGGAGAACAAACTGCATGTGACAGGTTCTACTCATATAATTTAATGCTTTAGGGGAAAACTCAGCTACCATGGTGCTGAAGAACCTGAAGAGACTACAACAGCTTTGAAAGACACTTGAATTACTTGTACCATTATCCATAACCATAGATTTTTATGCAGTAGCTGGTTCAGCATATCCTATTTACCTTGTAAATGCGGGAATAGCCAAAAGAAAATCCAAAAAATGAACATTACACGGAAGGATCAGATTGCTTCACTACCATAGAGATGTATATATCCTTCTTGCACTCCCTCTTGGATTTTTACTTTTTATGGTCCTTTATGAGGAGGTCAGATGCATGAAATTCCCAGGTAGGGTTTAATTCTGTCACTATGGCATTGTCTGAAGCACACAACAATTTTCCTGGTATGAAGAACTAGTGAATTTTCCCATAAATTATTTGTACATTTTATTTAAAAGCTGTCAAATGGTACTTGGCTCAAGAAAGGAACAGCAACTCATTTCAAAGCAACTCCTACTCAGAACATCAGGTTTTATTCTTTTATACTCTATATTTTTAAAGAGCAATGAAAAAAAAATCAATATAACTTATGAAAGAAAATCTGATGAAAAAAATCTGGTAGCAAATTCTTCTTTTTTGCCCAAAAACTGAACAAGTTTTCTTATTCCTCCTTGCATTACAGAATACTGTTTCAAGGACGATTGCATTAGGCTGTTTTGTTCCCTCCTTAATTACTGTTGCATATAGTTATAAATAGCAGACAGAAGGTGAGCGGAAAATGACAAAACAAGTTTATTCTGAAGTCTAACATAAAACACTACAGGCTAAATATGTACAGGGAATTACACAAACAAGTGTTGAACTATATACACATTATAACAGAAGGAAAGACATTTCATACATGCAAGGAAAATCTCCCCAAAATAACTTCAGCAAAAATGCCTACTTATCCTTAATTAAACTAGTGATCTAAGAGGCCAGAGAAAGCACTAACTTTCTCTGGAGACTAACATCTTCCTGAAGGTAGTCTTTTGGTGGTTTCCCAGCCTCTAGAAGGTTTTCTGCAAGCTTCTCTTCTAATCTACCCTCTCAGTCCTTTTGACATCGCTGCAGTACCCAGACATCTGTACCCAGGTAAGGCTGTCTCATCTCTAGATATGCAGGCAATGTAGATGAGTTTGCCAAGCTGCGCTGGATCCTTCCTCAGAGCAACCAGTTGTACCAGCTGGTCTCTTCAGGCATCTTCCAGGCCCATATTTCAATTATTCTGTCGCCCCTTGTAGAAGATTGTCATTTCTACTCGGTGACTCACAGCAATCAACCAACCTCTTAGGCTGGATTCCTGGTACAAAATAAATGTTACAAGATTTGAACTATCAGATACAATGATGCATTGAATCTGCCATCCAGTTTCCATAGAGATGCCACACGGATGCCTCCTCGGGTCTGTCAGTGCCCAGCTAGAGCAGCATTCACATTGCAGAAAGAAAACTCTATTAAATCAGTGCCTTGTCTACACAAAGCAAAGCAAAGTCACTAGGATCATTTAATCTTCTCTTTCTTTTGTTCAAGAGTGGAAATCTTCACAGAGATTTGACTACAGTACAAAATGCTTAAAAAATAGTCATAAACTAGCAGTACAAAGGTGCAGCACTCAAAAACTATCCAGAAACCCCACTGATTAATTTGACATGAATTATTAAGCTTGGAAAATGCCATCTTTAAGTCACAAATAAAATGATGGAAAAATTTCTTGATTAAGAATCATCTAGTGTCTCCATTTTTGCAGCAACATATATGGGCTCATTTCCTACAGTCAAATTCTCTTTCTGGTTGTGATTGTGTAGGTAATTGTAATAGGACCAAGGTCTGGATTAGACACATTTGATACCTTACCTGACAAAGTTTTTGGAAAACAGACTTCAGAAGAGTTTAAGAAAATGGAGTAAAGCAAGTTAAGAGGATACTGTTTTAAGGAAATAGAGTTTTCAAGCTCCATCAGGTTTGATGCTAGAACTAATTTGTCTTAAAGTATGAGAATTTTATCTCTCAATAAAAAATGCTTACATGCTTAATTGAATTATGTTTATATCTATAAGCATGAATCATCTAAAATCCCAAAATCATACTCTTACTAATATCCTGCATTTTCGTGGTATCCCAGGCTCTGGAGTGATGCAAAGAAGCCTCTTACGTCAGCTTTAAATGCATCACTTTTCATACCTGTTAAATATCTCTTTTGCTATTATGAAGAAAGGCAAATGTGAATGTCTGGTTCACCTTCTCTTAACCATTCATGACTTACAGATATGTAATATTTTTGCTTCCATTCACATTCTCAGGACAAACCCAGACATGCATTCCCTTGTCAGATGGATGACATACAACTAATAATTTTCTTCATTTATTTCAAGACCTAGCATTTATCTCTTAGATCTTTTTTGTAACAAGATTTATCCACTACCTTTGTGGTAGGATCCATCAAGTGGTAGATATTTATATGTGGGTCTAGAATGTTTCCCTTTTTTTCTCTTACAATTACTTTTATGTGCCACCATTTTCCTTTGCTATAATAATATATCAATATCATATATTAAAGAGAAGTTTTCATTCATCTTTTACAATTTGAGCCTGGATATGCAAATTAAAATTCTTATCATTCTTTGTGGTATATGTAACTTCCCTTTTACCAACACAGCTTAAACCTGGTATTTTTTTAATAATTCTTTTCAGATTGGTCTATACTTGATTCATTTTCTGTATTTGATTATCTAAATATCATCATCCTACTTACTCTCTAAATCTTGCCACAGAACTCAGATTAGATCTGACCTAGGCATAGGATGAAGCCCAAGGAAAAAAGTGATCCCTATAATAAAAGACTGCATATTAATGCCTGCCCTTGGAGGTGCCACAGCTTGCCAGACAGCTTTAGTTCTGACATTCAAAATTCAACTTTGCTGTGCTAATAAAATTCTTTTAAGCCAGGGGGATTTCTCTGGAACACCTCCAACCAACTCCCCCAAAATATCTGAAGCAAATGCCACAATGTATTTTCAGAAATGGATCCTATGAAGGGCTGCGGTTCAGGGTACAGACCTGCAGCTCACTGGAGAGTGATGGTGTTGGGGGTTAGATTTGGTTTTCTTTTTTCCTATAGAATTTTTTCCCACAAAGTCGCCAGGAGACTAATTGCTGGGTACTTATGGGTGCTTAACCTAAACAANGGTTCCGTGATTTTGTTTATCATTAATGCTGTAGTTATTGTTGCTTGTTTGCCTTGTTATACATACTAGTAAAGAGCTGTTATTCCTATCCCCATATCCTTGCCTGAGAGCCGACTTAATATCGAAGTTTTAATAATTTGAAGGGAGGGGGGTTGAATTCTCCATTCCAAAGGGAGGTCTTGTCCTCCCTAGCAGATACCTGTCTTTTCAAACCAAGACAGATGGACATGAGAGCAACAAAATCTTCCCTCAAGTGCACAAGCACAGGGATGACACTCTAACAGGGGACCAGACCCTTCCCTCACTGGTGCCACAGATTCTTGCCTACAACACAAACATGGTGACACTCAGGAACCTCACCCCAGACACAGTAAAGGAACTGTAATGGGGGCTTCCTCTTTCAATTTCTATTTTTTTTTTTATTATTATGTTGATTCAACATTTGGCAAATTAGTTGCAAAAAAATATGTTTGACAGTAACTTTTACAAAATAGTTGGAAATTATTTCCTGAACAACATAGTATTCACGGTGAAATAATTCATAGTGCTTAATGTTCATGTTTTGTCTTTTATTTAATTTATGAAACACTATGTTAAACCATCTTTCTTATTTCCTAGATTGTATCTTTAGTCACATTTGTTCTTTTGGGTGGATATCAAAATTCAATTAACAATGTAGAAAATTAACATTGTAGGTTTATGGTAGTTAAATAAAATTATTTCAAATATGCAGTACAAAAATATCAATACTGACTTGCATTACTAAATGACCAATTCTTTATAAAAAGAGTTGATGATCTGGAGTTAGAAATCCTTCAAGACAAAAGAACTGACTGTTCTTAGAATCTAAACTAATTTTTAAATCGTATAAAAAAGGAGTAAAATATATTTCCCAAAATTACTTTTATTACATTTTCCTTTTCTAAATAGCTGTTATAGTTTCCATTCAGTTATTCAAGAATTTCAAAAAATCTGACTACATTGAAGTCAAATTAGTACAATCTCCAAAAACAGGGTACAGCCCTCCAAAGCAGGCAATTTTTTCCATTTTCTACACACAGAACTAATGATTTCTCCTGGTTTAATAATCTGATTCACTTTAGAGATGTGCTGTTTAAGATCTACTCATCATAAGTTATTTAAACAGATTATTGGAAGTTATGTCTAAACATATGCTGTCATTCTTTCAAGTTTAAGTTTTAATATGTTTATATTTGCAAGGAGAGATGTATGCAAAGGCAGTCAAATTGCAGTAAAACACATATCTTAAATAAATGATTAATTTATTCTCCTCCACAGTCAGCAGTTATGACACAGACTTGCAATCAGTAGTGCACGCACAGTGATGTATGGAAAGACCTCTACCAAGACACATTTAGTAGGATGGCCTCGGCTGTATATCAACTTCCCAAATGAAAATCCAGACACTAAAAATATTCTAGCTAACATACTTAGTTTAAGAGGATGTCAGCTCAGTTAGTTCTATAAAAGATAAGCTGTTTATTCAGGTTTTGCTTTAAGATCAAAGAGTGCCACTAAAAACAAAGTCATCTTGCCAGTTTTCTAAGAGGTCCTTGAACCTATTTTCTGAGAAATAGTTACTAATACTGCTAACACCTAAGTATAATGATTTTATGATCTTTCCATTTCAGGACAGGTAGTTACTTTTTCCAAAACTTGAGCATAATATGGACTTCTTATTTAGAACCTTATTTTTGGGGCACAAAAGCATTCAGAAGTCAAACATAAAGACCAAAAAAAGAAACTAGGAAAGCAACACTGAAAGAATATAATTAATTTTAATAGTAGGCAATTTGTCCTCATTTATTCTTTCCCAAACCCACAATATTAAGAAGAAACAGTGGAAATCAAATGTGTCCTATAAAAGGCAATTTAAAGGGCAAGTAGGAAGGTGTGGCTTCCATTGGAATGAAAAAATGATTTATTATTTGTGATGAAGTTGATCACATTGTAGAAGTGCTATATGGAGTCCCCAGAAATAAATAATCAGATTTAGGAAAAAAAATTAAGTTATGGATGTTTGCTCCATTATTGCTCAGTGCAAGATATTCCACTATCCAGTACAGAAGATTTAGCTCATAAAACCATGGCCAAAGGTTGAGACAGACTGAGACGAGCCCTTTGTTTACTACAATTGCAAGCACCTTGAGTGTGTCACCTCTTGGGCCAAGCATGCTAAAAGCAAATCACAATCACTGTCTCATGAGGCGTCTTAGGAGTTGTTCAAAATAGAAATTTTAGCCACTAACACAAATATCATGGCAAAGTGACCTTGGAGACAAGCAACATGACTGCTAAAAATTAAGATTTCAGTTCAGCTTCTTCTAAAATGTGGCTATTCAGCAGCTGCAGAGCTTGCCTTGGTAGCATGCAGCTGTACTGATCTGGTGCCTGCAATGACAGCACTGGGAGTGTGAGCGATTCCATGACCCAAAATTTATCTGCTGCAAAATGGGAGGGGAGACGGAAGCAAATCAATGCAACTTTTTCCCCTTCAAGAATCACAAAAGGCTGAATTTGAAACAGAAGTGTACCTTTATCCAGTGGTTTATTAACATATCTGTTATAGCAAATAACAGTCAATACCTGGCAAATAATTGTCCTGTCAGCCCATCCATTATAAGTGAGTGCTCAGCTTATACTGAGCTGAGCACTGACTTCCATAATATATTTCTATTTATATATATAATATTTATATATATTTTTATATAAATCTCTTTCCTGTTTGCGCGTGTAGGAAAATCAAGATGATTTGAACTGCTTCATTCTCTGTGTGACATCAAAGCTAAGTAGCCTTCACCTGTACTCATCACCACAGTACGTTTCTGCTTGACCAAGAACCAAGTGGTGCCAATCTCACCCATGC